>SJXQ01003386.1:0-41374 GCA_006408695.1 Aepyceros melampus
GAAAGAAAAACACCAATACAGTATACTTACACATATATATGGAGTTTAGAAAGTGGCAATGATAGACCTGTACGCGAGACAGCAAAAGAGACACAAGTGTATAGAACAGCCTTTTGGACTCTGTGGGAGAGGGAGAGGTGGGATGATTTGGGAGAATGGCAATGTAACATGTATGATATCATAAGTGAAATGAATTGCCAGTCTAGGTTTGATGCGGGATGCAGGATGTTTGGGACTGATGCACGGGGATAATCCAGAGAGATGGTATGGGGTGGGAGGGGGGAGGTGGGGGACGGGATTGGGAGTTCATGTACACTCGTGGTTGATTCATGTTGATGTATAGCAAAACAAATACAGTATTGTAAAGCAAAACAAACTAAAAAAATAAAAATTAATTAAAATAAATAAATAAATTGTTTTAAAATATCTTTTTGATTTGCAGAGGAAAAATTACAATATTTTCTTTGGAAATTATATGATTAAAAATAAAATTTAAATAAAGCTACCTTATATGTTGTTCTATTTAATGAAATCAATTTACCAGAGAATAAAAAATATTTAAAATATATATGGAACTCTTTTAGCTACCTTTTATGTCAGAAGGGGGCTTCTCTTGTGGCTCAACTGGTAAAGAATTTGCCTTGCAGTGTGGGAGACCGGGGTTTGATCCCTGGAATGGGGAGATCCTCTGGAAAAGGGAAAGAATACCCACTCCAGAATTTTGGCCTGGAAAATTCCACGGACTGTATAGTCCATGAGGTCACAAAGAGTCGGACACAACTGAGCGAATTTCATTTTCACTTTCTGTCAAAAAATGCCATGTTCTGGAAGATAAATTATATGGTCTTCATACATCTGCAGGATATGGTAAGATATTAAAAAACATGTTTCAGCTCATATCCTATCTCAAGAAAATAAATTACCTGAGGGTAAAGCTCAGAAAACATTTATTTAAGACAGTTTCACTCACAGCATACATACCCTCTTCTTATAGGCAATAATACCCTCTTCTTATAGGCAATAATACCCTCTTAATACTCTCTTATTATAGGCAATGACTGATACACAAGATGGTAATACCAAGATCAGATTATTTGCAGTCAAAGATGGAGAAGCTCTATACAGTCAGCAAAGATAAGACCAGGAGTGGACTGTGGCTCAGATCATGAACTCCTTATTGCCAAATGCAGAATTAAATTGAAGAAAGTAGGGACAACCAATAGATCATTCAAGTATGACCAAAATCAAATCCCATATGATTATACAGAGAAAGTGACAAATAGATTCAAGGGATTAGACTTGATAGACAGAGTGCCTGAAGAACTATGGACGGAGGTTCCTGACATTGCACAGGGAGCGGTGATCAAGACCATCCCCAAGAAAAAGAAATGCAAAAAGGAAAAAAAAAAAAAAAACACAAAGGTTTGTCTGAAGAGACCTTACAGATAACTAAGAAAAGAAGAAAAGTGAAAGACAAAGAAGAAAAGTGAAAGACAAAGAAGAAAAGAAGAGATATACCCATCTGAATGCAGAGTTCCAAAGAATAGCAAGGAGAGATAAGAAAGGCTTCCTCAGCAATCAATGCAAAGAAATAGAAGAAAGCAATAGAATGGAAAAGACTAGAGATCTCTTCAAGAAAACTAGATGTATCAAGGGAATGTTTTTTTGCAAAAATGGGCACAATAAAGAACAGATATTATATGAACCTAACAGAAGCAGAAGATATTAAAAAGAAGTGGCAAGAATACACAGAACCATATAAAAAAAAGATATTAATGACCAAGATAACCACCAATGTGTGATCACTCACCTAGAGCCAGACATCCTGGAATGTGAAGTAAAATGGGCCTTATGAAGCATCACTATGAACAAAGCTGGTGGAGGGGATGGAATTCCAGTTGAGCTATTTCAAATCTTAAAAGATGATGTGATAAAAGTGCTGTACTAAATATGCCTGCAATCTGAAAAACTCAGCAGCGGACAAAGTACTGGAAAAAGTCATTTTTTCACTCCCACTCCAAAGAAAGATAATGCCAAAGAATGTCAAACGACAGTGCAATTGCACTCATCTCACATGATAGCAAAGTAATGCTCAAATTATCCTAGCCAGGCTTCAACAGTGTGTGAACCATGAATTTCAAGATGTTCAAGGTAGACTTAAGAAAGGCAAAAGAACCAGAGATCAAATTGCCAATATACATTGGATCATCGAAAAAGCAAATATCATATATGAAATGAATTACCAGTCCAGATTAGATGCATGACACTGGATGCTTGGAACCAGTGCACTGGGACAACCCAGAGGGATAATACTGGGAGGGAGGAAGGAAGGGTGTTCAAGATGGGGAACACGTGTATACCCGTGGCAGATTTATGTTGATGCATGGCAAAACCAATATAATATTGTAAAGTAATTAACCTCAAATTAAAATAAATACATTTGTTAAAAAAAAAAAAACTTTAAGAAAGAGAGTTCCAGAAAAGCATCTACTTCTACTTTATTAACTATGCCAAAGCCTTTGACTGTGTGGATAACAACAAACTGTGAAACATGCTTCAAAAGATGGGAATACTAGACCACCATACCTGCCTCCTGAGAAATTTGTATGCAGGTCAAGAAGTATTATTTAGAACTTGATATGTAACAATGGAATGGAAAGGAGTACATCAAGGCTGTATACTGTCACCCAGATTATTTAATTTATATGCAGAGTACATCATGTGAAATGCCAGGCTAAATGAAACACAAGCTGGAATAAAGATTGCCAGGAGAAATATCACTAACCTCAGATACAGAGATGAAATCATTCTTATGGAAGAAAGCAAAGAATAATTAAAGACCCTCTTGATGAAAGTGAAAAAAGATAGTGAAAAATTTGGCTTAAAATTCAACACTCAGAAAACCAAAATCATGATATCTGATCCCATCACTTTATGGTAAATAGATGGGGAAACGATAGAAACAGTGAAAGATTTCAATTTGGGGGGCTCCAAAATCACTGAATATGGTGAATATAGCCGTGAAATTGAAAGGTGCTTGCTCATTGGAAGAAAAGCTATGACCAACCTAGACAGCATAATAAAAAGCAGACATTACTTTGCTGACAAAGTTCCATCTATCAAAGCTATGGTTTTTCCAGTAGTCTTGTATGGATGTGAGAGTTGGACTATAAAGAAAGCTGAGCACTGAAGAGTTGATGCTTTTGAGCTATGGTGTTGGAGAAGACTCTTGAGAATCCCTTGGACTGCAAGGAGATCCAACCAGTCAATCCTAATGGAAATCCGACCTGAATTTTCATTGGAAGAACTCATGCTGAAGCTGATTTTCAGTACTTTGGCCATCTCATGTGAACTGACTCATTTGAAAAGACCCTGATGCTGGGAATGTTTGAAGGCTGGAGGAGAAGGGGACAACAGAGGATGAGATGGTTGGGTGGCATTACTGACTTGATGGACATGAGCTTGATTAAGCTCTAGGAGTTGGTGATGGACAAGGAAGCCTGGGGTGCTGCAGCTCACTGTGTTGTAAAAAGTTGGACACAACTGGGCAACTGAAATGAACTGAACTGGACTGAACTGATACACCTTATTAAACTTTCAAATCTATCTCAGCTATGATAGGTGGAAGGATGTGTAAGAGAAACATTTGGAGCTATCACTCTTCACAGTTTGAGAGACACGTAACTTTTTTACTTTTACCAGGAAAGGATTCTTTAGGTGTCTACACGTGACAGGAGACACCATTATCCAAAATGATTTTTAAATATACTGATGGTCAGATATATTTCCAAGAATATGAAAACTATAGGGAGATTAAAAAATCAGATAAGAATGTTTAAACACAATTTCATTGTTAAATATTTAATGAAATTTAAAAAAAGTACTACTGGTTTCAACAATGATTTTGTTTCACATCTTTAAATTCATTTAAGAAGGAATAAAACTTTTTTACTCTTTATGAAAGGAAATTTCCCAGAAATGACTTGCTATGTAAGGAGAAATGGTAGATACAAATTTGCAAATATGTGCAAAATAGACACTATTTCTAAATGAAAGTTTGTACCTAAGAATAAAATATATTTTATCATGATAATAAGACTGTTTAACTTGTGTCCAGATTCTCCATATATTATGAAATATGAGCAGAATTATTAATTGTTAATCAAGTTGATCTCTTAATTTTATCCCTAAAAAGTCTGAGTATATAATCACTAAGCTTGCATTCATCAATAATAATTGAAACATTTCAAGTTTAAGCTGAAATAAATGACAAAATTAAAACTATTTGTGTATGTGTATATATACATACATGTGTATTTTTACCTGAAAATGGTTCCTCACATTCACAAAGGAAGCTACTTGCAGTAATATTTCTATAGTTCCCATGGAAACAGATATGTCATTGCCATTGGTCAATTATTTTTGAACAAGTTATGCTTATAAAGATAAAATAAAATGAAAGTTTCAACTAGATTAAAATATTCACATTGTATTAATAGATTGCTTTCATTGATCATAGATTTTTCCTAAATTCTTTGATTTTTAATATCATAAAATTTTCAAAAAATGTAATTTTAATTTAGAATAGTGCCTCATGAAGTCGATTTAAGTGGAAACAAAATTGATTTCAGTAAATTTAATCTCAGTTTTTCCATCCTCTTACCACAAGACAGGGTTTCCCAAGTGATACTAATAGTAAAGAATCTACCAATGCAGGAGACCTCAGGTTCAATCGCTGGGTTGGGAAGATAACCTGGAGGAGGACATGGCAATCCACTCCAATGTTCTTGCCTGGAGAAATCCATGGACAGAGGAGCCTGGTGGGCTACAGTCCACGGGATCACAAAGATTTGGACACAACTGAGTACACACACACACACCACATAACACTATTAAAAATACTTTGATGATTGCTGGTATTTGGGCTTTAGCTAATGCTTATGATAAACTGAATGTGTTAATTCAGATTACAGTAACACTTTATCTGAATTTAACAATTCAGTAAGACTTTATCTGAATGTGTTAATTATGTTTTGGGAGTAGATAACTACATGTAGGTTCCAGTTCTTCAACATAACCTGGTAACATTGCAGGGGTAATCTACTACGTGACTCATTCAAATGTTTGCTGTGTTTTAGTCCTACCATGTAGCCAAGGTAATGAACAAACTAGGAAAATATAAAGGTATTATACCATTTGAAGAAAAACTGGGGCATAAAGTTTCAGTCAAGCAAGACAAAATAAGCACTAGCATACTGCTCAACAGCATTGCATATCAAAATATTATGTCAAAAGTAATATATTTTATACTTAAAATTTTGTTCTAAGAGGATGGAACTCAGACTGATTATTTCCACAGTAAAATCAAATCTATGAAATAAAGCGTAATATAAAATTCTTTGAAAAAATAGAAAAGACATCTTGGATTCTCAGAAGCTATGCATAAACTTTTAAATTTTCATTTTATAGCTGCTATAGAGTAATCCAAGTCTATGCTCCAACCAGTAACACTGAAGAAGTTGAAGTTGAATGGTTCTATGAAGACCTACAAGACCTTTTAGAAGTAACACCAAAAAAAGATGTCCTTTTCATTATAGGGGACTGGAATGCAAAAATAGGAATTCAAGAAACACCTGGAGTAACAGGCAAATTTGGCCTTGAAATATGGAATGAAGCAGGGCAAAGGCTTATAGACTTTTGTCAAGAGAACACACTGGTCATAGCAAACACCCATTTCCAACAACACAAGAGAAGACTCTACACATGGAAATTACCAGATGATCAACACCAAAATCAGACTGATTATATTCTTTGCAGCCAAAGATGGAAAAGCTCTATACAGTCAGAAAAAAACAAAACCAGGAGCTGACTGTGGCTCAGATCACGAACTCCTTATTGCCAAATTCAGACTTAAATTGAAGAAAGTAGGGAAAACCAATAGATCATTCAGGTATAACATAAATAAAATCCCTTATGATTATACAATGGAAGTGAGAAATAGACTTAAGGGATTAGATCTGATACATAGAGTGCCTGATGAACTATGGACTGAGGTTTGTGACACTGTAGAGGAGACAGAGATCAAGATCATCCTCATGGAAAAGAAATGCAAAAGAGCAAAATGGCTGTCTTGGGATGCCTTATAATTAGCTGTGAAAAGAAGAGAAGCAAAAAGCAAAGGAGAAAGCAAAGATATAAGCATCTGAATGCTGAGATCTAAAGAATGGTAAGGAGACATAAGAAAGCCTTCCTCAGTGATCAATGTGAAGAAACAGAGGAAAACAACAGAATGGGAAAGACTAGAGATCTCTTCAAGAAAATTGGAGATACCAAGGGAACATTTCATGCAAAGACGGGCTTGATAAAGGACAGAAATGGCATGGACCTAAAAGAAGCAGACTATATTAAGAAGAGATGGCAAGAAAACACAGAAGAATTGTACAAAAAATATCTTCATGACCAAGATAATCATGATGGTGTGATAACTCACCTAGAGCCAGACATGCTGGAATGTGAAGTCAAGTGGGCTTTAGAAAGCATGACTACAAACAAAGCTAGTGGAGGTGATGCAATTCCACTGAGCTAATTCAAATCCTGAAAGATGATGCTGTGAAAGCTCTGCTCTCAATATGCCAGCAAATTTGAAAAACTCAGCAATGGCCACAGGACTGGAAAAGTCAGTTTTCATTTCAATCTCAAAGAAAGGCAATGCCAAAGAATGTTCAAACTATCGTGCAATTGCACTCATCTCACACACTAGTAGAGTAATACTCAAAATTCTCCAAGCCAGGCTTCAGCAATACATGAACTGTGAACTTCCAGATGTTCAAGCTGGTTTTATAAAAGGCAGAAGAACAAGAGATCAAATTGCCAACATCTGCTGGATCATGGAAAAAACAAGATATTTCCAGAAAAACATATATTTCTGCTTTATTGACTATGCCAAAGCCTTTGACTTTGTAGATCACAATGGGGCGGGGGGGGAATTGCTCAGTCGTGTTCGACTCTTTGCGACCCCATGGACTGTAACCTACTAGGCTTCTCCGTCCATGGGATTCTCCAGGCAAGAATACTGGAGTGGATTGCCATTTCCTTCTCCAGGGGATCTTCCTGACCCAGGGATCGAACCTGGGTCTCCCACATTGGAGGCAGACGCTTTAACCACTGAGCCACCAGTGGAAAATTCTGAAACAGATGGGAATACCAGCCACCTGACCAGCCTCTTGAGAAATTTGTATGCAGATCAGGAAGCAACAGTTAGAACTGGACACGGAACACCAGATTGGTTCCAAATAGGAAAAGCAGTACCTCAAGGCTGTATATTGTCAGCCTGCTTATTTAAATTCTATGCAGAGTACATGAGAAATGCTGGGCTGGAAGAAGCACAGGCTGGAATTAAGATTGCCAGGGGAAATATCAATAACCTCAGATATGCAGATGACGCCACCCTTATGGCAGAAAGTGAACAGGAACTAAAAAGCCTCTTGATGAAAGTGAAAGTGGAGAGTCAAAAAGTTGGCTTAAAGCTCGACATTCAGAAAATGAAGATCATGGCATCTGGTCTCATCACTTCATGGGAAATAGATGGGGAAACAGTGGAAACAGTGTCAGACTTTACTTTTTGGGCTCAAAAATCACTGCAGATGGTGACTGCAGCCATGAAATTAAAAGATGCTTACTCCTTGGAAGGAAAGTTATGACCAACATAGATAGCATATTAAAAAGCAGAGACATTACTTTTCCAACAAAGGTCTGTCTAGTCAAGGCTATGGTTTTTCCAGTAGTCATGTATGGATGTGAGAGTTGGACTGTGAAGAAAGCTGAGCACTGAAGAACTGATGCTTTTGAACTGTGGTGTTGGAGAAGACTCTTGAGAGCCCCTTGGACTGCAAGGAGATCCAACCAGTCTATTCTAAAGGAGATCTGCATTGGGTGTACTTTGGAAGGAATGATGCTAAAGCTGAAACTCCAGTACTTTGGCCACCTCATGCAAAGAGTTGACTCATTGGAAAAGACTCTGATAATGGGAGAGATTGTGTGCTAGAGGAGAAGGGGACGACAGAGGATGAGATGTTGGATGGCAGCATTGACACGATGGACATGAGTTTGAGTGAACTCCGGGAGATGGTGATCTACAGGGAGGCCTGGCATGCTGCAATTTATGGGGATGCAAAGAGTCGGACATGACTGAGCAGCTGAACTGAACTGATACCTTTTTCTAAATCCCACTGTATAAGCTATGTTTTCCTATATCAAAAGCCCAAACATTGCATAGCATATATTTCAGAGCAATTAATTACACAGAATTGCATATATCCTTCAGAGAGGATTGTGTCTACAAAATTTCAGGGCCTAACAAAATTCCAATGCACAAATGTCCACAGAAAATCATCTCACATAAATTCACAATATCCCTGTCACCCACTATAATGAAATTTTAATTTAATTTGTGAGAGGTTTTGCCCAGTTGTTTCTTTTCAGATTCCTTATAGACTGACATCCCTGTTCACTAATGCAGAACTCCTCATCCTGCATTTACTCTCTAAACAGTCTCCAAAACAATGAAAATATAAGTCAATATGATTGTTTGCCAACATACTCCCATATGTAAAAGCTAAGTGCTAGTAGTATATTCAATAGTTCATTGTCTGTTTCAGTCCATGTTTGTGTAATGGGTTAAAATGTGACTCCCCCACAGCATTCTTATCTTGAAATCTTAATGCTTTTAACCTGATATTGTGATTTCCCTGAAGACAGAGTCTTTAGAGGGATAGTCAAGATTAAATGAAGTGACTAGTCTCAATTCAGTTCAGTCACTCAATCTTGTCCAACTCTTTGCAGTCCTATAGACTACAGCACACCAGGCCTCTCAGTCCATCACCAACTCCCAGAGTTTATTTAAACCCATGTCCATTGAGTCAGTTTAGGTCCTGATCAAAAATGATTGATGTCCTTATGAGAAGAGGATGTACAGATACCACAGAGGAAAGGAAGAAGACACAGGGAGATGGCTGACAATGCATTAAACAGAGGCCTCAGAGAAACCAGTCCTCTTGACAACTTGATTGGGTCCACTTAGCCTCTAGAACATTGGGAAAATAAACCTCTATTGTTGAAGCCCCTCACACTGTGGTTCTTTGTTATGGTAGTGCTAACAAAATGGTACAGTAAACATTCTCAATTTCTTTCTATTCTCAAAAAGATACAGAATATTTCTAGTATTCTAATATTTTGGTATCTTCCAGGACTTCAATTGAAGTAAATTTTCATAACCAGAATATAATAATGATATATGCTCAGGGTTTTAAAAAATAGTATTAGGTATTTTACATGTTTAAATTTTAGTTATTCATATTATATACTGTTAAGTTACTAATAAATAAATAAACATTGGGAAATAATTCAATGCAATCATGATAAAAGTGCTGAAATAATATCTCATAATATATGATTGCATCTGTGCCAGTTAATATTATAATAGATGGTAGAGACTTTTCTGGCCAAATATTCTCTAAAATTCTTTGGACAGGCTAAAATGTATGCTTTAGAAGCTTTTAATTAAATTACTTTTTCATTCACCCTAAATCAGAAACTTGAGTGCTTGTTTGTTTTTTTTTTTTTTTTTTTGCTTCAGTTCAGTTCAGTTCAGTCGCTCAGTCATGTCCGACTCTTTGCGATCCCATGAATCACAGCACGCCAGGCCTCCCTGTCCGTCACCAACTCCCAGAGTTCACTCAGACTCACGTCCATCGAGTCAGTGATGCCATCCAGGCATCTCATTCTCTGTTGTCCCGTTCTCTTCCTGCCCCCAATCCCTCCCAGCATCAGAATCTTTCCCAATGAGTCAACTCTTCGCATGAGGTGGCCAAAGTACTGGAGTTTCAGCTTTAGCATCATTTCTTCCAAAGAAATCCCAGGGCTGATCTCCTTCAGAATGGACTGGTTGGATCTCCCTGCAGGCCAAGGGGCTCTCAAGAGTCTTCTCCAACACCACAGTTCAAAAGCATCAGTTTTTCGGTGCTCAGCCTTGTTCACAGTCCAACTTTCACATCCATACATGACTACTGTAAAAACCATAGCCTTGACTAGACGGACCTTAGTTTGCAAAGTAATGTCTGTGCTTTTGAATATACTATCTAGATTGGTCATAACTTTTCTTCCAAGGAGCAAGTGTCTTTTAATTTCATGGCTGCAATCACCATCTGCAGTGATTTTGGAGCCAAAAAAATAAATAAATAAATAAAGTCTGACACTGTTTCCACTGTTTTCCCATTATTTCCCATGAAGTGATGGGACCAGATGTCATGATCTTCATTTTCTGAATGTTGAGCTTTAAGCCAACTTTTTGACTCTCCTCTTTCACTTTCATCAAGAGGCTTTTTAGTTCCTCTTCACTTTCTGCCATAAGTGTGGTGTCATCTTCATATCTGAGGTTATTGATTTTTTTTTTCTTTTTGCTTATCTGTCTTAATTTTAATTATCTGCTACATTTTGAGTCGAAGTAACTTACATGTTTTATCACCACTGCCAGTAGAGTCATATGGGAATTTGATCCCACTCACATAGAGAGGATCTCCAGTGGATATTTCTGGGATTAAGCTCTGAAATAGACTCAGAACTCCCTCCCTAATGAGTCTAAAATTACTTTTTGAATCACTGGCTTAAGTGAATTTTGAAACCTAATAAGTTTTTTCCATTACATTTTATGGTACAGTCCCTTCAAGTCTGGCTCCAGTGGAGTCTTCCCAGGCACACCGAAGAACAACTTTGTTGAAGCCCTTTAAGTTTGCCCAACAAAATTGCAGTTATAGCCCTGAGTCGAGCCTGCTCCAGCCACACAGGCTGCTCACTTGTATTCCCTTCTCCTGATCAAAATGTACTGTGGGTTTGTTACATATTTTCCCATCCTGTCATTGCTAACTATGCCAGGTTTGTTAGATGCCCTTTGTTAGATCCTTTCTCACCCAGGACCTCTATTAACTCTACATGCCAGGTAACTGGAACTGTCATTGAAAGAAATTCTTTCACACATTCACAAACATCAAATGTTTCCTATACTTTTTCAGTATTTCTCTTCACTTTCCTTTGATGACTCAAATTCCTTAGTAAACTTTCAAGTAGAAATAGTCTATTCCTCTTAAATTCTCATATCAGCCTCAGGTAGCCTAAGGTTACACTGTTTTTAATTTGCCCTTCTTGCTTCATCCACTGACCAAATATCTTCCTTTGTAAACTTTCCTCATCAATGCCTCTCATTTAGTGTATAAAAATAATTTAATATTTTTTTAAAGTTAAAATTATATCAAGCTCTTTCCCTCCTTGTTATTTTGATCTATTAATCACTTTATAGAGTGTCATCCCAACACTATAGAGAACACTGCTTTGTGTTCACAATTTTTTTTTTCTTTAACTCTCCCAAGCAGCTTCAATACTCTCCCCTCAACAAGGTAGTTTTTTTTTTTTTTTAAATTATCCTCAAATCACTGATAGCCTTCATTCTACACTATCATCCAGAACTGCTTTCCCCAAATACCATAACCTTGGGAATTTTATTTAAAAACTAAAACATATTATTCTGATAATTTTTAATGAGATATTAAGAGTGAATTTGGAGAATGATATAAAAACAGGTATTTCAGCATAAAACACATGTATTTTTAAGAAATCTTCTTTAAATAGGCATATATTTTAAAGAATATTTGATAGGATTTTTATATTCTTGGAAATCAAATTTAGCCAATTCTAAAAATTTTACCAAATTCTTAAAAATGCAACCTGCCTGTAAGTAAGAAACCATGTATGAATTCAGTCTATTTTACTATTTTAATAGAGTGATGTTATTTTTTAAAATAATCTTACCTGTTAATGGTGGGTAATGGATATATTCATACCATTCTTATTCTATTTTTACATTGTGTTAATGCCACTGCCATTATTTTTACATGATTTACAAGAACATACATCCAACTCCTAGAAGTATTTTCCAGAAAATGGAGGCTGGCAATGACAGCTGTACATCTTGCTCCAAACTTCTGTAAGACATCAACCATGACCAAAGCAAAGTTCTGAACTATGGTTCTCCTGGCACAATTGCTCTTTTGCTGCCACACTTAGGCCAAGGCCACGTTGACAAAGGGATGAACCATTACTGTGATAAAATAATGTGTTCTAACACTCAGGCCCTAATAATTAACAGTGTACATTCATTTTAGTTTGCAACCAAACTAAATCTGATCTTCAGATTTAAATCAACCACAACTGAACAACTGATCTTCAGTTGTGGTATTTTGCAGACAGTCAGTGAATGATGCTTCAGAATGTTCATTATTTCTTTATATTGAAGAGATGGTTCAGAAGACATTATGAGGATATCTCCTATTTGAATTTGCAAAGGGCAAATCTGATAAATAACTTGAATGCCAGAATTATTCATTTTAGTATTTACATCTCCAAGCCAGCAAGCTCTGCCTGACATTCAGGCACATATCTTTTTTTAGTGTCCAATTTACCACATACATTGAGGGCCGTGTATGCCATTCTTTCACCAAGTGCCTTTTGCATGTTGTTTTTACATTTGTAAACATGCTACAAAGAATCACCAGGCTCACAAGCATAATTAATTTACTAGTCATTTTGAAAATTGTGCCTTGCAATCTATCATAAAGTGTAATAATGAATTGTTGCAAAACACGCTTTTAACATTGCTGGAAATTTCTAAGCAGAGACTTGATTCAGAGATTCCTAGTAACTGGCCTCTTTTTGTAGTCCCAAAGTGCAAGCAGATTTGATGATTGAATTTTTATCAAGAACAGTAGAGTTTAACTATTTATAATGCCCTTTAAAACAGGAAAAAAAATTAGTGAAGCTTTCTTAACTTAATGATATAGAAAATTCTTACTTGCTTTCTGCAAAGACTGTGTCATCAGCAGCTAGGCACCTTCTTTGTGAAACTAGGCCAGGAAAACGTGGTCAAGATGCATTGTACCTCTTCCTGCATTATATATTCCCCTGCTTCTGAAACGTGTTGGTCTCATTAGACAAATAAACCAGCAATTTACTGAAGCTTTTTATACCAAGTTTCAACATAACTGAAATACACTAATCAAGACCCTTCTTTTATGTGGTTTATTTATTTATTTATTTTCAGATACAAGTATCCCTCTCTGATTAGTTTTAGAGAAATTTCCTTAACAAACATCTAAAATAAAAATGGTTCAAGTATACTCTTTATGTAATATTTTCTCACAAACATCAGGCTTAAGGCATCTGTTGGTGACCAATTATGTTCTTGTAATTTAGAAGGCTGGAGCTTCCACATTTGTACAATATTCATGGAAAATCTGTTCTACACATGGCTAAACTCAGAACGAGTATTCATCCAACTTCTGAAGAAATGGTGGAAGAGTAGAAGGCAAAGAGAAAAGGAAGTATAAAATGATGCAATGAAGGGATGATGCACAGAAACTTTGTGCATCTCTTTCCCTGCTCAGCTTCACCATTCACTTCCAATGAGGAGGAAGGAGTTGGGGGTCAGGTCTGTTGTAAGGCACCATTACTGTCCAAGGGCAAGAAACCAAACAGGAATTTTGAGATTTAATATATAAGGTTATTTAAAAAATAGTAAGTAACATTTATTGGGGGTTTTCTCTGTGAAAATCATTCTACTCCTTAAGAAATAGTTGCAATCCATTCTCATAACAAAATTCAAATTCTCAAAAGAAAGATAAATGGTTTACTATAAATGATCTTTGGATATGTGTTATTTATTTTCTCTATTTCTTAGACCATATGGATTTTCATTCCCTCCATTGCTTTATAAATAAGAATACATGTAAAAGTTTAATTTACATAAATTAATATAGTAGTATTGAATTAACAATATAGAATTAAAGACTGAATTAGATTATGTAAACATATAGAAGTTATTTAATAAATGGTAGTTTTATTATTGTCTAGTTTTACTCAGTACTCAACATCCACATTTATCAGATTCAAAATACCAGCATTCTCTAATATATAGAAACAATAGTCTTTAAATATTTTTAAAATAAATTGTTTCATGCCATCATGTTGTTAATTTTTATTTTATTTCAAATATTTATGGTAAATCTAATATATTGATGAGTATTGTAGGTCATGTAGAAATTAAACCTGAGTTATAAATTGATATTGCTGTTGTTTAGTCACGAAGGCATGGTTGACTCTTTTGTGACTCTATGGACTGTAGCCCTACCATGCTCCTCTGTCCATGGGATTTCCGAGGTAAGAATATTGGTTTGGGTTGCTATTTTCTTCTCCAGGGGCTCTTCCCGACCCAGGGATCAAACTTATATCTCCTGCCTTGGCAAGTAAGTTATTTACACTGAGTCACCTGGTAAGCCCCAAGTTATAAACTACCATTTTGAAAATTCAATTTTGTATGTTATAAATCTATTTATAATAGCCAGGACATGGAAGCAACCTAGATGTCCATCAGCAGATGAATGGATAAGAAAGCTGTGGTACATATACACAATGGAGTATTACTCAGCTATTAAAAAGAATACATTTGAATCAGTTCTAATGAGGTGGATGATGCTGGAGCCGATTATACAGAGTGAAGTAAGCCAGAAAGAAAAACACCAATACAGTATACTTACACATATATATGGAATTTAGAAAGATGGTAATGATAAACCTGTATGCGAGACAGCAAAAGAGACACAGATGTATAGAACGGCCTTTTGGACTCTGTGGGAGAGGGAGAGGGTGGGATGGGTTGGCAGAGTGGCAGTGTAACATGTGTGATATCATAAGTGAAACGAATCGCCAGGCCAGGTTTGATGCAGGATGCAGGATGCTTGGGACTGATGCACGGGGATAGTCCAGAGAGAGGGTGTGGGGCGGGAGAGGGGAGGTGGGGGTCGGGATTGGGAGTTCATGTATACTCGTGGCTGATTCATGTCAATGTATAGCAAAATAAATACAGAATTATAAAGCAAAACAAACTAAAAAAATAAAAATTAATTAAAAAATGTATGTAATATACTATTGCTACCTTAAGATTTATGTGAAAAGTGTTAAATTATAACTTAGAACTAAAATTATGTGCAATCATGTTCACTTAAAATATGTTAAATGTAACTTCTGAATTTAAATAAATAATAATCTTAAGGTTAAAAGGATACTTTCAAAAATATATTTGATCCCAACATACATGCAAGACAATATGCTGATTTCTAGGTATTGGTCAATGACCAAGTGGAGTTAGGTGTTGATGTAAAGAACTGAGAATTTAGTGATAAGACACAGATTAATGGGCAAGCAATATCATCAAGTTGCTATTGAAAAGATAGTCTAGAGCCCTCTAAGAAGATGCCACAGGGGCATTTAATAGGAAACATGATAAGCTGGACAATTAAGTTGAATCATTTAGGAAAATAGCCAAGGGAGGAGAACTCCAGGAGAAAAGAGTTATCTGAAGATTTTGGAAATAGTCTGACACTGTATGCTTTCCAAGAAATGAGAAGTTTAGCTTCTAAAAGTAGAGGGAAAATAACTTAAAATATGCACTCATTTCAGATAGAGATTATCTCAAGAAAAATCAGGCATTTTTGGTAAAGAAGGTCACATTTTATCCAGGGGAATTTAAGAGCCTTTTGAAGATCTTATGTAGGAGATTAACAAGAGTAAGGACATTGGCTTAATAGGAATGTATTTGTGGATACACCTGGAAGAGTTGAGAATTTGGGAAGGGGGCATAACACTATAATCTAATGAAATAATAATGATGGTCTGATTAATGCAGTGGCACTAGAAATATAACAACACCAGTGAACTCCAGAAATATGCAAATGCTAGATCTTGATGCAAGTAATAAAATATGCAAGTAAGGTCTTGATGGCTGCTGACCCAAGGGGAGGAAAAGAAACCCAGATGCAGGAACAAGATGATAAAGGAGAGGGAATGTCAGAATCACTTAAGCGTATATTGATTTTGAAGTGTGTCTGAGTGATTTTCCTATAGAATACCCAGATATCAATGGTATGTACAGGTATGAGTGTAGTAGAGAGTCTGGGATGGGATTCCAAATTTTATCATATTTATCACATATTTTTGAATTTCAATATGTATGTAAATGTTTTGTAAGACTGTTTTAAGATGGGAAAAACTTGATCTTATTTGAATCATAAGAAAGGAATACCTACAGAGATAATAAAGCAGATGGAGTTGCAATGAATGCAGTACAGGGTAGTAGGAAAGAAGAAAGATCACTGTATATTGTTAGAGTTGTGGAAGGAAGTTGAGTAATTTATCTTGTGGGATTTTCTATTGTCTTTGTGAAAGAAGAGGTGGTTGGAGGAGATGGTTATATTGGAGAAAAGAGAAGAATGGGCAATATTTGAAATAAGCAGTGAAGATATGTAGAGAATGTTAATTTAAAAGAAAAACAGAAGGATCACTAGGCAATATTGAAAAACTTTTGTGGCTGTAAATCACAAACTTAACAGTAGTATCAACCTGCACAGGTGCATTATTTTCCCAGTAGCCTAGTTTAAAAATATAATAAAAAATTAAGTAGTAAATGAGTTTAAACACAGTCACCAGCAAATTACACTTGCACTGAAGCAGAATTAGATCTGTATGACAGTTTTTAGACTAGCTGCAGATGTGAGCTCATATTACTGCATGGCTAATCCTGTACTTCTCAGAATTCTCTGTGTCCCTAATTATTGTACATTTATATTTTCTAAAAGAAACTGACTTGATGTATTCCATTTCCATCTTAAAAAATAAATAAATAAAATGGCAAGCTACGGAGGGGGCAAAAAAAACTCTCTGAGGTCAGTATGGATCTGAACATGCCAAAACCAAAATGCTTTGTGTTTTACTAGAATCAAAAATAGTATGAACATCACATACAGATGTATTTGAATAAAGAGCTGTAATTTGAACTCAAATTTGAACTCCATTCTTCATTTTAAAAGAACTCTTCAAATTCTGTCCAAAGTGAAAGCCAAGTGACATTCTGCTCCCTTCTAAACATATACATATGTTCATGGTATATATAAAAGCTGCATTCAGGGATTATTTTCACCCCATTTGTGGTATTGACATCTTATTAAAATCTTGAGCCAATAAATCCAGAGTTATAATGGAAGTATTCATAACATTGTGCATGATAACAACCTGAACATCACTCAGAACTGACACTACCAAGATAATATTTGAAAGAAAAAACTGAGTAATTTTAGATAATGTGAGCTAAATCACTTTAACAGAAGCTTTGTAGTTATGTTACCCTAACAACAACAACAGCAAAAGCACAACTTAGAGTCAATAGTTAATAAAACAAAGATAACATTTCTCTCATTCCAATGTACAAAATTATCTTAAATGACCTTAAAATTAAGGAAATGTATTCAAACAAATAAATTGTACCTAAGCAAGAATGATTTACATATAATGTGCCTATTATAGTGATCAGATTCTGAT
The DNA here is from genome assembly GCA_006408695.1 of Aepyceros melampus. Classification (NCBI taxonomy): domain Eukaryota; kingdom Metazoa; phylum Chordata; class Mammalia; order Artiodactyla; family Bovidae; genus Aepyceros; species Aepyceros melampus. The sequence continues at coordinate 17,476 of SJXQ01003386.1, forward strand.
AGGCATTCAATAAAAGATAGCTGAGTGAGGATTAGAAATAATGTTTGTAACTCATTTGCATTGGTTTTGTTTAGTCCCCAAGTCGTGTCCAGTTCTTTTGTGATCCCCTGAACTACAGCCCACCAGGCTCCTCTGTCCATGGATTCCCCAGGCAGGAATACTGGAGTGGGTTGCTCTTTCCTTCTACAGGGAATTTTCCTGACTCAGGGTAATGCCCAGGTTTCCTGTGTTGGCAGACAGATTCTTTACCACTGAGCCACCAGGAAAACACTTGCTTGATAAATAATATCATGAACTATGGAAAATTGTAATGACTTTGTAATTGATTCTATGATAACTGATCATTTTTCTTTTTTCACCCTATTATGAAGTATGATTTTATAATAAATAGTTGTTTTCTTTTTATACATTACATGCTATACTTGATTAAACATATGCAAAAATAAAAATTATAAGTATGGAAAATAAAATGGACAGACATAAAAATTCTAATTTCTGTGCTTGACCTTTGGGTAATCTACATCATATTTGAGATACCACAGATTGGACCAAAATTGAGGGTAGGTGATGGGAAGAAATTGTTTTAGAAATGTCAATAAAGCTACCAACAACACAGAGGATGAATATCCTAGGCAGGAGTCTAGAAGGGGGGCCGGAGAGTAAATTTTAAGGTCAGAGTTGAGACAGAAGCAAGGGAAAAGAGGAGACAGCTAGTGTAGGAAGAAGATTATTCGGAAACCTGATCGTGAACAAGACAGCACAGTGAGAACAAAGACGTAGGTGAAAAATAATAGATAAAATCCTGAAGAACTATAATGTTCTAGAGATAGATGAAAGATGATAGTTCAAAATAACTGCGTGTTTCTAAGGAAAACAATAGAGGGAAATATCCTTTTTTTTTTTTTTTTAAACAAATCTAGTACTTACATGTAAGCCATGATCTGGCTTTACTAAATTTGATGGCTAAATATAGTTAACTGATGTAATAAGGAGAGGAAAATTAGATTGTGGATTTATAAAAGTTAAGAGAAAAATTCAATGTACTGATAGAAACCTATTTGATAAATAAATAGTCTATGAAAAAAGGAGACTGAATAAAAAGAAAATCCATAATTGAATTAAACATCATCATCTGGGGCCAAATGTTAACTGGAATGGAAAGAAAAATCCAAGTGTTTCACTTCTAAAGAATATCCATGATGTTTGATAACTCTCTGTATATAAAATATAAAGGATAAAGGAGTCACCATCCTATGGACTATCATTTTAATTACTATTATGAATTCTATATTAACTTTCTATGTATTGTGATTGGTTAAACTGTATTAAACCACTTAATTGAATACATGACATTGTGAAAATGTAAATACATTATTGTTGACATCTCCCTAAGGAATTTGAAATTATTTAGTAATATTAAACTCCTAATTTTAAAATATTATCTCAGCAAAGTTGCCATTTTCTGAAGGTTGAAATATTAATATTAAATAGAAAATGATGGCATGATAACACCATAGGTTTAACCAATGTGATTGATTGCTCTTGGGAAACAAACTAGGTTTTCTGAAATTAAAAATCAATTAATTATGCCTTATTTTATACTTCTTTCCTTCTCACATTTAACTAGGAATATTATCTTATTTTTCAATCACTTTTTTTAACTAAATGAAGCATTCTTTCCATTTTCTCTACATTTCAGTTGCCATAAAAATTAAAAACTTTGAATTTTCATTGAAATATATAAGAAAGTAGTAGCTATATGTGACGTATACCAAAAATGTTTTGAGAATTGAAGCTAACATTCCAATCCTTTCTTGTTAAAATCCATTCATTTCTTAACCCAGAGAAAAATCCACGTATGTATGGACACCTTATCTTTGACAAAGGACATATAAATATTCAATGGAGAAAAGACAATCTCTTTAACAAGTGGTGCCAGAAAAACTGGTCAACAACATGTAAAAGAATGAAACTAGAACACTTTATCAGTTCAGTTAATACAGTCGCTCAGTCATGTCTGACTCTTTGAACCCATGAATCGCAGTACTCCAGGCCTCCCTGTCCATCACCATCTCCCAGAGATACCCAAACCCATGTCCATTGTGTGGGTGATGTCATCCAGCTATATCATCCTCTGACGACCCTTTCTCCTCCTGCCCCAATCTCTCCCAGCATCAGGGTCTTTTCCAATGAGTCAGCTCTTTGCATCAGGTGGACAAAGTATTGGAGTTTCAGCTTCAGCATCAGTCCTTCCAATGAAAACCAAGGATGGATCTCTTTTACGATGGTCTGGCTGGATCTCCCTGCAGTCCAAGGGACTCTCAAGAGTCTTCTCCAACACCACGGATAAAAAGCATCAATTCTTTGGGGCTCAGCTTTCTTCACAGTCCAACTGTCACATCCAAACATGACCACTGGAAAAATCATAGCCTTGACTAGACGGACCTTTGTTGGAAAAGTAAAGTCTCTGCCTTTTTTTTTTAAATATAAATTTATTTATTTTAATTGAAGGTTAATTACTTTACAATACTGTATTGGTTTTACCATACATCAACATGAATCTGCCACAGGTATACATGTGTTCCCCATTCTGAACCCCTCTCCCACCTCCTTCCTCATTCCATCCCTCTGGGTCATCTCAGTGCACCAGCCCCAAGCATCCAGTATCATGTATCGAACCTGGACTGGTGATTCCTTTCATATGTGATATTATACATGTTTAAATGCCATCTGCTTTTTAATATGCTATCTAAATAGGTCATAACTTTTCTTCCAAGGGGTAAGCGTCTTAATTTCATGGCTGCAATCACCATCTGCACTGATTTTGGAGCTCCCAAAAATAAAGTCTGACACTGTTTCCACTGTTTCCCCATCTATTTCCCATGAAGTGATGGGACCAGATGCCATGATCTTACTTTTCTGAATGTTGAGCTTTAAGCAAACATTTGCACTTTCCTCTTTCACTTTCATCAAGAGGCTTTTTAGTTCCTCTTCACTTTCTGCCATAAGGGTGGTGTCTCTGCGTATCTCAGGTTATTGATATTTCTCCTAGCAATCTTGATTCCAGCTTGTGCTTCTTCCAGCCCAGAATTTCTCATTGTGTACTCTGCATAGAAGTTAAATAAGCAGGGTGACAATATACAGCCTTGATGTACTCCTTTTTCTATTTACAGCCAGTCTGTTGTTCCATGTCCAGGTCTAACTGTTGCTTCCTGACCTGCATATAGGATTCTCAAGAGGCAGGTCAGGTGCTCTGGTATTCCCATCTCTTTCAGAATTTTCTGCACTTTATTGTGATCCACACAGTCAGAGGCTTTGGCATAGTCAATAAAGCAGAAATAGATGTTTTTCTGAAACTCTCTTGCTTTTTCAATGATCCAGTGGATGTTGACAATTTGATTTCTGATTCCTCTGCCTTTTCTAAAACCAGCTTGAACATCTGGAATTTCACAGTTCATGTATTGCTGAAGCCTGGCTTGGAGAATTTTGAGCATTATTTTACTAGCATGTGAGATGAGTGCAATTGTGCGGTAGTTTGAGCATTCTTTGGCATTGTCTTTCTTTGGGATTGGAATGAAAACTGACCTTTTCCAGTCCTGTGGCCACTGCTGAGTTTTCCAAATTTGTTGGCAAGTGGAATGTAGTATTTTCACAGCATTATCTCAGGATTTTAAATAGCTCAACTGGAACTTCATCACTTCCAGTAGCTTTGTTCATAGTGATGTTTTCTAAGTCCCACTTGACTTCACATTCTACAATGTCTGGCTCTAGGTGAGTGATCACACCATCATGATTATCTATGTCATGAAGATTTTTTTTGTACAGTTTTTCTGTGTATTCTTGCCACCTCTTCCTAACATCTGCTTCTGTTACATCCATACCATTTCTGTCCTTTATTGAGCCCATCTTTGCATGAAATATTCCCTTGGTATCTCTAATTTTCTTGAAGAGATCTCTGGTCTTTCCCATTTTTTTTTTTCCCTTTATTTCTTTGCATTGGTCACTGAGGAAGGCTTTCTTATCTCTCCTTGCTATTCTTTGAACTCTTCATTCAAATGGCAATATCTTTCATTTTCTCCTTTGCTTTTCACTTCCCTTCTTTTCACAGCTATTTGTAAGGCCTCGTTAGACACCCATTTTGCTTTTTTGCATTTCTTTTCCTTGGGGATGTTCTTGATCCCTGTCTCCTCTACAATGTCACGAATCTCTGTCCATATCTCATTACACACTCTATCAGATTTTGTTCCTTAAATCTATTTATAACTTCTACTGTATAATCATAATGGATTTGATATACTTGAATGTTCTAATGTCTTTCCATACTTCCTTCAATTTAAGTCTGAATTTGGCAATAAGGAGTTCATGATGTGAGCCACAGTCAGCTTCTGGTCTTGTTTTTACTGACTGTATAGAGCTTCTTTACTTTGGCTGCAAAGAAAATAATCAATATTATTTCAGTATTTACCATCTGGTGATGTCCATGTGTTAGAAGGAACACTTTCTAACACAACAGATAAAAATAATCTCAAAATGGATTAAAGACTCTTAGAGGAAAACATAGAACACTGCCTGACATAAATCACAGCAAGATCCCCTATGACCCACACCCAAGAGTAATGGAAATTAAAACAAAAATAAACAAATGGGACCTAATTAAGCTTAAAAGTTTTTTCACAATGAAGGGAACTATAAGCAAGATGAAAAGACAGTCTTCACAATGTGAGAAAATAATAGAAAATGAAGCATATTATAAAGTATTAATCTCAAATGTATACAATCAGTTCAATACCAGAAAAAGAAACAATCTAATCAAAAAGTGCCAAAAGAACTAAACAGATAGTTCTCCAAAGAAGACATATAGAGGGCTAATAAGCACATGAAAAAATACTCAATATCATTCATTATTAGAGAAATACAAATGAATACCACAATGAAGTATCATCTCACGCCAGTCAGAATGGCCAATCAAAAAGTATGCAAACAATAAATGCTGGGCAGGGTGTGGAGACACAAAATAATCATCTTTTTTTTGCTGGTGGGAATGCAAACTGGTACAGTCACTGTGGAGAACAATGTGAAGATTCCTTAAAATACTGAAAATAGAACTGCCATATGACCCAGCAATCCCACTCCTTGACGTACACACTGAGAAACCCAGAACTGAGAGACACATGTATCCCCAATGTTCACTGCAGCACTGTTTGCAATAGCTAGGGCTTAGAAGCAACCTAGATGTCCATTAGCAGATGAATGGGCAAGAAGTGGTGGTACATATACACAATGGTGTATTATTCAGCTTTAAAAAAGAGCGTGTTTTAATCAGTTCTAATGAGGTGGACAAAACTGGAGCCTATTATTCAGGCTGAAGTCAGAAAGAGAAACACCAATACAATATATTAACACATACATATGGAATTTAGAAAGACAGTAACAACAGTCCTATATATAAGGCAACAAAAGAGACATGGATGTAAAGAACAGACTTTTGGACTACATGGGAGAAGGGGAGGGTGGGATGAATTGAGAGAATAGTAATGAACCATGTGTATTACCATATGTAAAAGAGATGACAAGTGCAAGTTTGATGCAGGAAGTAGGGCATCAAAGCCGGTGCTCTGGGAACACCCAGAGGAATGGGGTGGGGATGGAGGTGGGAGGGCGGTTCAGGATGAGGAGACACATCTGCACCAGAGGGTGATTCATGTTGATGTATAGAAAACTCCATCATAATATTGTAAAGAAATTATCTTCCAATTAAAATAAATCATTACTTTAAAAAATAAAAAAATAATACCCATTTATTGGCAATGTTGAATGCTGTAGAATTTGTAGAGTTCCCTACAGTTTTTAGTATCCACTAGAGAGATATAATTATCCCCTGTTGAAGTCTGAATAAATGATTTTTAAATGCAGTGAATTCTACTGGAAGTCCATCTTCTTTGAGGATCTGAATGTCTAGACACATAAGGAAACTGGAACGCTAGTGGACAATGTCACTATCTTTGGCAGGGACACAGTTGTCCACTTCTAAATCATTTCAAATATAGACCAAAATATGTAAAGTCAAGAAAATCCTGTTTGTAAAGTCTTATATGTTAAAATGAAACTTGTAAATTACTCTTTGAAAGTCAAAACATAAATATATAATTTTAGATGTTCATTCCTACACTGAAAAAAATGATTTTATTTGCAATATGATTTATGTGAAAATAGAGCAAAAAATACTGTCAGAGGCAAACTCAAGATAACTTTTACTTACCAAAAGTTTTATAGAAATTAAAGGAGACTAAACTACAGTCAAGAAAGGAAAAAAGTAGAAACTGCAACAAAACACATGAAAAATAGAAAATGTACTGAAAAGAAATTATGAAAGTGAAAAGGAAGAAATTAGACCACAAAGACACAGTGAAAAAATAAAAAATGCCATAGACAGCAGACTACTGTAAGGGACCCTAACATATCCAAAACCAAGTGACAAGAGTATAGATAAATTATTTGGGGATAGTCTTAAATTTTATAACTACTGAAGTTTAAAAAATGAATAATTTAAGCTATAGAAATGATATTTCATGAGACACTTAGTGAAGTAAAAGTGGCACTACACTCAAAATCATGACTTTTCTGTCCAATGCACCAAAGACTGTACATTCAACTCTTTAATCTTTTTCTTCAAGAAATTATTTCTATGTTGACAAATTATTTATATATGTATGTTTAATTTTTAAATGGAAGTTTTTTTTTTAATTCTTACAAGTTTCAGATATACAGAATTAGAGGAAGAATGCAGTGTTTTGTATAAAATACCTCTAGTTTCTCCTAATTAAAATTTTTTTCAATTTTAAAATTTTATTTATTTATTTATTTATTTTACTTTACAATACTGTATTGGTTTTGCAATACATCAACATGAATCCGCCACGGGTGTACATGTGTTCCCAATCCTGAACCCCCCTCCCACTTCCCTCCCCATACCATCTCTCTGGGTCATCCCAGTGCACCAGCCCCAAGCATCCTGTACCCTGCATCAAACCTAGACTGGTGATTTGTTTCTTATATATTATACATGTTTCAATTTCATTCTCTCAAGTCATCCCACCCTCTCCCTCCCCACAGAGTCCAAAAGACTGTTCTATACATCTGTGTCTCTTTTGCTGTCTCGCATACAGGGTTTGAAGGGTAATTGCTTTACAAAATTGTGTTGGTTTCTGCCAAACAGCAACATGAATCAGCTGTAGGGATACATATGTCCCCTTTCTCTTGAACTTTGCTTCTGCAGGCTTCCCTATCCCACCCCCTGGGTTGTTACAGATGCCAGGTTTGAGTTCCTTGTATCATATAGCCAATTGCTACTGGCTGTCTAATTTGGTAATGTAAGTTTCCACGTTACTCTATTTTTAACATCTCACATTAGTCAATTAACTTCAATTAGTCCCTGCTGCTGCTGCTGCTGCTGTCGCTTCAGTGGTGTCCGACTCTGTGCCACCCCATAGATGGCAGCCCACCAGGCTCCTCCATCCCTACTTTATTCCAAAGTTCTCAGTTTTTAACCTCATGTTTTTTGTTTTCCCTCCATGATCTTTTCTGGAGAAAGCAATGGCAACTTACTCCAGTACTCTTGGCTGGAAAATCCCATTGAAGGAGGAGCCTTGTAGGCTGCAGTCCATGCGGTCCATGAGTGTCAGACACAACTGAGCGACTTCACTTTCACTTTTCACTTTCATGCATTGGAAAAGGAAGTGGCAACCCACTTCAGGGTTCTTGTCTGGAGAATCCCAGGGATGAAGGAGCCTGGTGGGCTCTGGTCTATGGGGTCGCACAGAGTTGGACATGACTGAAGTGACTTAGCAGCAGCAGCAGCATGATCTTTTCAGGCTCCCAGGTTACATAAAGTAATCACATTTTCTTACTCTCTTCTTGGTTGTGACAGCTTCTCAGATTTGCCTTACTTTTGATGACTTTGGCATTTTTCAAGAGAACCTGCCAAGTATTTTGTAGACTGCCCCTCAATTGAGATTTGTATGATGTTTATTTCATGTCTAGACTGGAATAACGTTTTTAGAAGAAGGACCACAGAGGTTAAGTGCCGTTTTCATCACATTGTTTTGAAGGTAACTTGTGTCATTATGACATTACTGTTTAGGTTAATCTTGGCCACAGCTAGTGTTTGTCAGATTTCTCTACCTAAAATTACTATTTTCCATCCCCACACCTCTGCCTTTTACTTTCATGCTGTGTTTTTTAGAATGTGGTAAGACTGTGTTTATGCTGAGCTACTGGGCTCAGTCATGTCTGACTATTTGCGAGCCCATGGGCTATAGCTCCAAAGGCTCCTCTGTCTACTGGATTTTCCAGGTAAGAATATTGAAGTAGCTTGCCATTTCCTTCTCCATGGAATCTTCCAACCAAAAGACTGAAAGCTGTCTCCTGGGTCTTCTCCACTGGCAAGGTATATTCTTTTTTGTTTTATTAAAGAAAAAAAAAAAAAAAACTGCCAAAATATTTTCCAGAGTGGTGGCCCCATGCTTCGATCCTGTCAGTAATGAATGGGAGTTCTCATTACTCAGCAATCTTGCTAGCAGTTGGTATTTTTGCTGTTTTTTTTTTTCTGCTTTTAATTTTATTATTATCTGATCTAATTTTACTAATATATTACTAACATCTGTCCTAATTATTGTCTATTCTAATTTTTATCCCCTCCTCCCTCCCCCCCTTTTTTTTTTTTTGCTTATGTTGGCTAATATTCTTCTTTTTCTAATGTCCTGAGGTGAAAATTTGTTACTGATTATAGATTTTTTTTCTCCTTTCATTATATACATTTAAATGTTATGATGTTTTCCCCTGTGCACTGTTTTTCTTGTATCCTATAAATATTGATGAATTTTATTTTCATTTAATTCAAAGTAATTTATTAAAATTTTATCAAGACTTCTTAGATAAAAATGATGTTAAATTTGTACATACTTGGATACTTTTCAACTATCTTTGTGATTATTTCATCTTAGTTCTATTTCACTTTATTTTGAGAACATACTTTGCAAGATTTCACTTTAAAAATGTTGTTTTTGTGTGTGTTTAGGCCCTAGAATGTGGCATATTTTATGAAATGTTTCATATGTACTCAGAAAGATTGTGTCTTCAATTTTTGGGTGGTTTTCTATCAATGACAATTAGATCAAACTGATTTACAGTGCTGAAATGGTCATTGCTATCTTTATTAGGTTTCTGCCTCTTTGGCTAATCAATTATTGACATGGATATCCACTATAACAGTAAAGCCACTATTTCTCCTTTCAGTTTTATCAGTTATTACCAAAATACTTTGATACACTATTATTAGGAATGTGTATTTTGGATTATTACATCTTCTATGATAATTTAATCCTTTCTTATTTAGTATCCCCTTTTTATTATCTAATACATTTATGTCTGATAATGTCCTTTGTTCTAAAAGCTTCTTTATTTGTAATTAATATAGCCACCCGAGATTTCTTTTGATTAATCAAAAGAAATTATGTTAAGTATAATAGAACTTATTCTATCTCTTTAGTTTACCTTTGTCTTTATATTAAAGTGGACTTCTTGTAGACAACATCAAAATGATACAATTTTTTTCTTCTGTCCTGAAAAACTCTCATTTTTTAAATTAAATTTCAATCATTTTCAGAGGCTTCTTTTTCTAAGTTGTCCGGTTTTAATTGAGTATTTTATATAACTCTCTTCTCAACTTTAAGCATGTCAACTATACTTCTTGTAATAAATTATATTCCTTGTCCCAATGTTTACAGTCTACTTTTTTCATTGAATCCAGTTTCACCTTTATATAGCAGTATTCTTCATTTGTGGGTTTCCCAGGTGACTCTAGTAGTAAAGAACCTGTCTGCCAATGCATGAGATATAAAGAGATGTGGGTTCAGTCCTTGGGTCTGGAAGATCCCCTGAAGGAGGGCACAGCAACCCACTCCAGTATTCTTGCCTGGAGAACCCCATGGACAAAGAAGCTTGGCAGCTACAGTCCATAGGGATGCAAAAAGTCAGATACAACTGAAGTGACTTAGCATGCACACATTCTTCATTTGCAGCACCTGTACCTTTTAACAGAGTAGTTTCAAATTCTCTCTCCTATCCTTGCAGCACTGCTGTCATTCACTTGACTTATCCATATCACCAGATATGTGTTATGATTATTATTTTGAACAGACTTTTAAATGAGTTTAGAAGAAAAATAAAAGTTAAATTTTACTTTATTTCTTGTCCTACTCCCTTTCTTAATGTAGATCTGAGTATCTGACCTAAAATGTTTCACTCTCCCTAACAAAGTTCCTTTTAATATTCTTCTGTGGCAAGTCTGCCTATGTTGATTTTCCTCAGTTTTGTTGGTCTGAAAAATCAACAAGAATTTGATTTTCTCTTTCTTTATCACTCAATTTTAAAGTACAGTTTCACAGGGTATAAAATTCTAGTTTAGAATGTTTTTCCCCTTAACTCTAAAAATATCACTGAACTCTCTTCTGGTTTGTTTGGTTTTGTTGAGAAAGTATTTCTTATCTGTTTTCTTCTAAAGGCAAGATGTTTTGCTTCATTAAAATTTCTCTATATCATTTTCTGTAGTTTTAATATAGTGATGCCTAGGTAGAGGTATTTTGTTTTTGTTTATAGTATTTATATTATTAGTGTGCTCTGAACTTCCTAAATATGTGGTTTATTGGCTGTCATCAATTTGGGGAAGATCTCAGTTATTATTTCCTCAAATATTTATTCAATTCTACACTTTCTTCTCCTTTGATATTCCAAAACATATGCCAAAGTTTTTTTAAATTGTCCTATAATTATTTGATACTCTATTTTTTTCTATATATATTTAATTTGGGAAGTTCTTATTGATATATTTTTAAGTGCATTGGTTTTTCCTCAGCTTAAAAAAAGAAAAACCCACACCCCTCACCGTGGAGAGGTCTGGGCTTAGTTCAAAAGGATTTCTGTTACTGTCCTCCTGCCTGGGACCCTGGGGTCATTGAAACAAATCACCAGTCCAGGTTTGATGCATGATACTAGATGCTTGGGGCTGGTGCGCTGAGATGACCTAGAGGGATGGTATGGGGAGGGAGGAGGGAGGGGTCACTGCTGTCATTCACTTGACTTATCCATATCACCAGATATAGTGTTATGATTATTATTTTGAACAGACTTTTAAATGAGTTTAGAAGAAAAATAAAAGTTAAATTTTACTTTATTTCTTGTCCTACTCCCTTTCTTAATGTAGATCTGAGTATCTGACCTAAAATGTTTCACTCTCCCTAACAAAGTTCCTTTTAATATTCTTCTGTGGCAAGTCTGCCTATGTTGATTTTCCTCAGTTTTGTTGGTCTGAAAAATCAACAAGAATTTGATTTTCTCTTTCTTTATCACTCAATTTTAAAGTACAGTTTCACAGGGTATAAAATTCTAGTTTAGAATGTTTTTCCCCTTAACTCTAAAAATATCACTGAACTCTCTTCTGGTTTGTTTGGTTTTGTTGAGAAAGTATTTCTTATCTGTTTTCTTCTAAAGGCAAGATGTTTTGCTTCATTAAAATTTCTCTATATCATTTTCTGTAGTTTTAATATAGTGATGCCTAGGTAGAGGTATTTTGTTTTTGTTTATAGTATTTATATTATTAGTGTGCTCTGAACTTCCTAAATATGTGGTTTATTGGCTGTCATCAATTTGGGGAAGATCTCAGTTATTATTTCCTCAAATATTTATTCAATTCTACACTTTCTTCTCCTTTGATATTCCAAAACATATGCCAAAGTTTTTTTAAATTGTCCTATAATTATTTGATACTCTATTTTTTTCTATATATATTTAATTTGGGAAGTTCTTATTGATATATTTTTAAGTGCATTGGTTTTTCCTCAGCTTAAAAAAAGAAAAACCCACACCCCTCACCGTGGAGAGGTCTGGGCTTAGTTCAAAAGGATTTCTGTTACTGTCCTCCTGCCTGGGACCCTGGGGTCATTGAAACAAATCACCAGTCCAGGTTTGATGCATGATACTAGATGCTTGGGGCTGGTGCGCTGAGATGACCTAGAGGGATGGTATGGGAGGGAGGAGGGAGGGGGGTTCAGGTTGGGGAACACGTGGCAAATTCATGTTGATGTATGGCAAAACCAATACAATATTGTAAGGTAATTAGCCTAATTATATATATATATATATATATATATATATATATGAAAGAATGCAGTGGTTCTTCTAGAGATACAACTCGTGAAAGCACAGGGACCCACATGAGACTGCAATCTTGGGAGTTTCTATTTTTCAAATGAGTCCATACTCAACTTTCAGCAATTCACTGAAATTCACATTTAAGTGTTCTTACCAATTTATGTCTCCAGTGGTTTCAGCTCTAAAGAAGACATCTCTGCTATGACTCTCACTATTCACCTATCTCTTCAGATTTCAGGGTAGCAGTTTGCCCTATAATTGCAGTTTCCCCGTGGACCCAAGAAACCTCATTAACTTCTAATGTGTTTACATTTATCTTGCTATTGGTATAGAAATATACAATATGTCAAAGCTGTCAGTCAAAGTCTACATTGAATTTTACTGATTTTTCCTTTTACTAATTTCAGATATATTAATGTCTGTCCGTTTTGCAAGTATTTTGTATACTTTTACCATGTGTAACTCTACTGAATAGTACTCCATCCTATGGATTTATCACAATTTGCTTATCCATTCTCCTGTTGTTGAACATTGGTGTTGTTTGCAGATATTGTCTATTATAAGTATAATATTATAAGTATTGCCTATTATAAATAAAGCTGCTATAAACATTCAACTACAAGACTTCTGTGGATATGCATTTTTATTGGTCATATCTGAATAACATTTTAGGAAACTGTAAAATGTTCTCCAAAGTTTTGTTTTGTTTTGTTTTTTACCATTATACATTACTGTCAACAGTTTTTGAGGTATTAGTTTTTCTAAGCACTGTTCAACATTTGGTATGGGCAGTCTTTTTCATTTTAATTGTTCTAACATGTGTGTCATTGTAATTTAATTACTAATAATCTTGAGCATCTTTCCAATACTTGTCTTTCATTTGTACATATCCTTTGCAATTGTTCAAATTTTTTGCTTACTGTTAACATATTTGCTTGTATTCTTATTGAAATTTGACATTTTACATCATCTAGATACAAATACTCTGCTAAATATATGATGTGCAAATATTTTCTCCCAGTCTAAAATTTTACTCTCTGAAGGGGATCTTTTAAAAGCATATCTTTATTCTGATGATGTCCAATTTATCATTTTTCATCAAAGTGCCTGAGCTTAATATAAAACCCTTGTCAACATGATGAAATCTGATAAGTAATTCTATTTTTGTTTGCCTGTTTGTTTCTTCCCCATAGATTTCCATCTGAGACCTCAGCAATGTGAACTGACTTTGTTCCAGATGGAAGCCCAGCTGTCCTTCTGGAATTTCCTATCTGAATTAAGCTGCCTATTCCTCCTGCCTTACTTCTCTGTGGGATCCTTATTTACTGGCTCCCATATACTGCTTTTCAGTGTGATCCTTCATTTTGGTGATTATTATTTTACAATAGGTCTCAGCAAGTGTGAGTAGGGGACACATATGTTAAAACCTCAAAAATCAGAAAGTAGCATTAGATTTATTTTTTAATGTGTATTTTTGATAGAACAAAGTGATAGACTGAAAATCACTTTCTTGCAGGAAAGACAATATTTCCCTTCATTTTTCCGATGGAAAGTACAAAAATATTTTTATTTCTAATCTCATGTATGAATTTTTTTTCTTGGTTTGTTTTACTCTTGCAAACACTCATCTCTGATACTATAACTTTTTAGTGATAAAATTTGAAGTGTGTCATTTACCATATGTACAAAAGCAAGGGGTGTGTGTGTGTGTGTGTATTTGGTTTAAAAGTAATATTACTCAAGTCAATTATTTAATTTATTTGTTTTATTGCATTGGGAAATGTGGTACAATATGTAATGATCCATATATTCTCCATTTTTTCTCTCCTTTTCTTTGAAGCTGAACTTCAGAGCATTCTTTGACTGCACTTAAAATACTGTAAAGTTAATGTTTTTATTTGTGATTAAGAGACATTTTTTACCAATTCCTTAAGGATATGTTTATAACTTCTTACACATAAAGATTACAATTGCATTTTGGGAGCCAGGCAATGAAATTAACAAACAGTAAATAGACTCTTTTTCTTTATTTTTTGCAATAAGAATATATTATGTATGCCATTATATAAAAAAGCTGTAAGAAAATAACACATCTGCTTATTTTCCTACTAATGATAAATGATATTTTTATCTTCTAGAGAGAAATTTTCCTCTATTATGTAAATAATTTCAATTTAAATCAAATAAAAATTTAATTAAAATAACTTTTTAATGTATGCTCATTACATGTATTTGTGAGTATGTGTATGTGTGTGAGAGAGTTGCAGTTGTGTCCTACATTCAGAAGACATTAGGAAGCAAAAGATGACCAGCGCTCCATGCATTAGAGAAGAAAATGGCAACCTACTCCAGTGTTCTTGCCTGGAGAATCCCAGGGATGGAGGAGCCTGGTGGGCTGTCATCTACGGGGTCACAGTGTCGGACAGGACTGAAGCTACTTAGCAGCAGCAGCTCCTGATGATTAAGATTGCTGTGCTGGAGAGGAAAGAGTGTTACTCTCATTACAGAAAATCAAACTTTATTCAACTTTATTTTACCCAGAATTAACAGCTTAAACTTCTCTTTGATTTTTTCATCTGCCATTTACATGCTTCTGTGTATACTTTATCACACAGTCTCATAGGCAGAGTTCTCATAACTTGCCATATAGCGAAAACAACATGCCTGAAAGTATATCAGGCAAATTGTTTTTAGCTGTTACTTAGGTATCCCAGGTGGATATTATTGTTTTCAATCTAAAAATAAACAAAATTTGTGTCAGAAAGATCAAATAATGTATCCAAGATGATATAGTTTGAGATTGTCATTTCTGAAAAATGTATCCTTAACTTCCCCCAGAATTCCTAGACATTGCTACCTATAGTTATCCATCCTGACATATAAGTACATCTATGAATACAAAATCAGAAAATAAATATAATTCAGAGCAATTTTAATTGTGAAATCTTAGGCAATAGTCTAAAGCTATATATATTATGCATTATCTTGCATATTAAGCCTAAAGAATATTTATAGAAGGGCAACAGGAGAATAGGAGTAAAGGTTTTTCTTCATAGCTCAATTGGTAAAGAATCTTCCTGCAATGCAGGAGACCTGGGTTTGATCACTGGGTCGGGAAGATCTGGTGGAGAAGGAAATGACAACCTACTCAGAAATGGTAACCCACTCCAGTATTCTTGTCTGGAGAATCCCATGAACAGAGGAGCCTGGCAGGCTACAGCCCATGGAGTTGCAAGTGTTGGACATGACTTAGTAACTAAACCACCACCACCAAC
Source organism: Aepyceros melampus (assembly GCA_006408695.1). Classification (NCBI taxonomy): domain Eukaryota; kingdom Metazoa; phylum Chordata; class Mammalia; order Artiodactyla; family Bovidae; genus Aepyceros; species Aepyceros melampus. Next base: position 32,958 of record SJXQ01003386.1, read on the forward strand.
AAGGGTAGAAAGATTGAAAATAGAAAGGAAAAGGAAAGAAGGATAGGAGGGAGGAAAGAAGGATAGGAGGGAGGAAAGAAGGAATGATTAAGGCATAAAGATGCTGGAACTATTAAATGAGATGATATATATAAAAAATCCCTAGCACAGATGAAAAGCTTCTCAGTTAAATTTTGTTAAGATATGACAGATAAGATCAACTCCATAACCTGCCTACAAATGTACAGAAATCTACATATAGATGTACACATTATGTACGTGAAAGTACATATTTCATTTCTGTGTAAATAATCTACTTCTAAGCTATTTGGCCTATAGTTTGACAAAGGTTCAATGCTAGTCCCCACAGTTATTAAGCCACTTTTAAATATAGTGATTTTAAGGTCCATAGAAAACTTATATGCAAAGTACATCATTTCAAATGCTGGCTGGATAAAGTACAAGCTGGAATCAAGATTTTCAGGAGAAATATCACTAACCTCAGGTATGCAGATGACACCACCCTTATGGCAGAAAGTGAAGAAGAACTAAAAAGTAAAAGAGGAAAGTGAAAAATCTGGCTTAAAACCCAACATTCAGAAAACTAAGATCATGACATTCAGTCCTGTCACTTCATGGCTAATAGATGGGGAAACAAAGAAAATAGTGACAGACTTTATTTTGTTGGGCTCCAAAATCACTACAGATGTGACAATAGCCATGAAATTAGAAGATGCTTGGTCCTTGGAAAAAAATATATGACCAAACTAGACAGCATATTAAAAATCAAAGACATTACTTTGACAACAAACTCCATCTAGTCAAAGCTATGGCTTTTCCAATAGTCATGTATGGATGTGAGAGTTGGATCACAAAGAAAGCTGAGCACCAAAGAATTGATGCTTTTTGAACTGTGGTGTTAGAGAAGACTCTTATAAGTTCCTTGGGCTGCAAGGAGATCAAACCAGTCAATCCTAAAGGAAATCAGTCCTGAATATTAATTGGAAGAACCAATGTTGAAGCTGAAGCCCCAATACTTGGCCACCTGATGCAAAGAACTGACTTATTGGAAAAGACCCTGATACTGGGAAAGATTGAAGGCAGGAGGAGAAGGGGACAATGGAAGATGAGATGGTTGGATGGCATTACTGACTCGATGGGCATGAGTTTGAGTAAGTTCCAGGAATTGATAATGGACAGGGAAGTCTGGTGTGCTGCAGTCCATGGGGTCACAAAGAGTTGGATCCGACTGAGTGACTGAACTGAACAACAAACAGAGGAATTAGGGTATGTAAGCAACTCTGAGAAGTCTCATTTAAGATTCACATTGATGAAATGTGCTGGTAGCATGAATGGTAATTTATTTTGCAAGAGAAAATGCGGAGAAAGAGAAAAATAGAAATTTCAGTATAGAGTGCAACAATATCTTAAATATGTCAGAGTTATCATTTGTTGAAGGCATGATCTTCATCAGGCTCTAAGCCAAGCATTTTATATGTTTTCTCTTTTAATCTTCAACCTTTGAAATCACTACAATTATTTACCTTTATTTTATATACAATGGCATGAAAATGTACAAGGATGTGTGCATGTGTGCTAAGTTGTTTCAGTCTTGCCCAATTCTTTGTGACCCTATAGACCATATCCCCCCAGGCTCCTCTGTTTGTGGGATTCTCCAGGTGAAAATACTGCAGTAGGTTTCTATGCCTTCCTCCAAGGAATCTTCCCAACCAGGGATCGAACCCACATCTCTTATATTTCTTGCATTTGTAGGTGGATTCTTTACCACTAGCACCACCTGAAAGACCTATGTACAAGGATACATGTTATCAGCCACTTTTCACCATAAATTCCTTTAAAAAGTCTCTGCATCAAAAATAATTTTCTTAGAGGCAATATATTGTAAATGAACAAGAGTACAGGAGAAAACAGTAGAACTAGATTCTGCTCCAGATACTGCCATTTATTAGTCAGAGAATTAGTTTCTTCACTAGGAAAAAAAAAAAAGTTTTGACTTAATAAATGCTAATTTGCATTTCAGTTCAAAGACTGTGAACTTCTGTAGCACTTTCTTTAAAATAATTAAATATTTGATTTATGATGGTTAATGTATCTATTGACAGTAAACATGTATAGGAGAGGTTGGCATGTGAGTTGTGCACTGGAGTAAAGCAGGTGGAGTGTGGATAATCCACTCTGATGAGGTCTGAATAGTGCAGGCAGAGGAATGCTGTGCCTGATGAACCAGACTCTGGTCCTCTCCTGCTCCTGACTGACGATTACAGTATATGGTCCCTGATTCTCAGGACTTGGAACTCAGACTAAACTACACACTACACACTAGCTTTCCCAGGTATCCACTCCAGCTTCCTTATACACACACACACACACACACACACACACACACACACACACACATATATACACACATATATACATAGAGATATAGATATAAATATATATATAATTATACATATATATATACTATAGTGTGTATATATATATATATATATATATAGAGAGAGAGAGAGAGAGTCACCTTTCCATCCCTCAAGTTCCATGGGGAATTAGCGCCGTCCATGGCATTTTCCAGGGAAAAGAGTACTCGAGTGAGGTCTAGGAAAATCAAGAATACAAAAATCTGCATATGCTTAAGTTGCTCATAGAAAAGAGCATAGTATTCACATACAACATATACATCCTTCCATACACTTCAAATCATCTCTGTGTTACTTATAATGCCCAATACAACTAGCTGTTATATAAATCAATGTAAATGACATGTAGATAATTGGAATTCAACATATTCAAGTTTTGCTATTTGGAACTTCCTGCAGTATGTGGATGCAATACCCAGGGATAGGGAGGATGGATTATGTTTGTGTGTGTGTATGTACACATATGTATGCATGTTTTGCTTCTCTGGAGAACCTTGAAAAATACCATTGTTACCAACGATATTCAGCTTTTATGGAAAACAGTTCCATTATGTTCAGTACTTTCAGTGTCTGTTATATGAACCGATGTCATAATTCATTTTGAGCATTATTCTAAATCCTAGGTATTAATGCAAAATTCTTTCTCTTGGAACTCGCAAGTTGGTTTATGAACCAAAGGAAACATTTTATGTAGGATTACTGCATATCTAACATATAGTATTTTTTCCTATTATAAACCTAGAAAAAAGTTATACTTGGTTTTTTAATAGCTTGTTTATATTCCATGAGACATAGCTAATAATCAAAATAAATCAGTAACAAAGGATTTTCTAAGCCTATTTTTTTCCTTAAAATAGAAGAGTAATCCCATTTGAAGAAGGCTGAGTGCTGAAGAGTTGATGCTTTTGAACTGTGGTGTTGGAAAAGACTCTTGAGAGTCCCTTGGACTGCAAGGAGATCTAACCAGTCCATTCTGAAGGAGATCAGCCCTGGGATTTCTTTGGAAGGAATGATGCTAAAGCTGAAACTCCAATACTTTGGCCACCTCATGCGAAGAGTTGACTCATTGGAAAAGACTCTGATGCTGGGAGGGATTGGGGGCAGGAGGAGAAGGGGACGGCAGAGGATGAGATGGCTGAATGGCATCACTGACTCGATGGATGTGAGTCTGAGTGAACTCCGGGAGTTGGTGATGGACAGGGAGACCTGGTGTGCTGCAACTCATGGGGTCGCAAAGAGTTGGACATGACTGAGCGACTGAACTGAACTGAATCTCATGTTTTAAAGCACTAAAATCAATTTCTTTACACAAATTTGCCACTTAAAATTTTTTAACTTAATTTAACTTCGGTTTATATATGTTAATAAAGTTAAATTTGAAACAATATGTAACATTGTTGAAAGTAAAAAAAAACTATTTCTAAATAATATTGCTATTTCTTCTTCAGGACAATAGCAATGTAGGCAACTTTAGGCTTTCGTGAGTTTATTTAACTTGAAGAAAACTAATAAACTAAAATGAAAGGACTTAAAGGGAGGAATATTTGTAAAATAACAATTAAAATATAATGACACCAAAGTAAAGTTTGATTGTTTTAACCAATTACATATAAGTATAGGTAAATAACATGAATAAATACCAATGGAAATTTATCACTACTGTTGTAAACTATAGAAATTGATCATGAAGGGGAATCCAAATATATATATACAAGAACATACAAGTTGAAAGGGTAAGTTTGAGGCAAGATGGTTAAAATTTAACTTAAAAAAAATAATAAAAACTTTCATGTTAAAAGAGTTTCCAGATTGTGTGGAAATGGTCCCTGCACTTAATGATCTTTTTGTTTAGGTAGATAACAGAAGAAAAAAAGAAAAAAAAAAAGGGGGGGGAGGGGAGGGAAATTATAATGATCATCTATCAAACAATCTTTCTTTTTTATTATTATTGATTAACTCTGTTTTATTAGCACATAAAATTTGGAATTTGACATAGCCTTACACAAAGTTTTAGTTTTCACAATTATTAAAATAATTACCCTTTATTGCATACTTTACCTGTAGGTTTTATTTTTTAAATTTAATTAATCTTTATTTTTTAGTTTGTTTTGCTTTACAATACTGTATTCATTTTGCTATACATTGACATGAATCAGCCATGAGTGTACATGAACTCCTAATCCTGACCCCCAACCTCCCCCCTCCTGCCCCACACCATCTCTCTGTGTTATCCCTGTGCCTCAGTCTGTAGCATCCTACATCATGCATCGAACCTAGACTGGCGATTCGTTTCACTTTGGATATCAGACATGTTGCACTGCCATCGTCCAAAATCATCCCTCCCTCTCCCACAGAGTCAAAAGACTGTTCTGTACATCTGTGTCTCTTTTGCTGTCTCGCATACAGGTTTATCATTACCATCTTTCTAAATTCCATATATATGTGTAAGTATACTGTATTGGTGTTTTTCTTTCTGGGTTACTTCACTCTGTATAATCGGTTCCAGCTTCATCCACCTCATTAGAACTGATTCAAATGTATTCTTTTTAATGACTGAGTAATACTCCATTGTGTATATGTACCACGGCTTTCTTATCCATTCATCTGCTGATGGACATCTAGGTTGCTTCCAAGTCCTGGCTATTATAAATGGTGCTGCGATGAACATTGGCATACACATGTCTCTTTCAGTTCTGGTTTCCCCTGTGTGTATGCCGAGCAATGGGATCGCTGGATCATAAGGCAGTTCTATTTGCAATTTTTAAGGAATCTCCACACTGTTCTCCATAGTGGCTGTACTAATTTGCATTCCCACCAACAGTGTAAGAGGATTCCCTTTTCTCCACACCCTCTCCAGCATTTATTGTTTGTTGACTTTTGGATCGCAGCCATTCTGACTGATGTGAAATGGTACCTCATTGTGGTTTTGATTTGCATTTCTCTGATAATAAGTGATATTGAGCATCTTTTCATGTGTTTGTTAGCCATTTGTATGTCTTCTTTGGAGAAATTTCTATTTAGTTCTTTGGCCCAATTTTTGATTGAGTCATTTATTTTTCTGGAGTTGAGCTGCATAAACTGCTTGTATATTTTTGAGATTACTTGTTTGTCAGTTGCTTCACTTGCTATTATTTTCTCCCATTCAGAAGGCTGTCTTTTCACCTTGCTTATAGTTTCCTTTGTTGTGCAGAAGCTTTTAATTTTAATTAGATCCCATTTGTTTATTTTTGCTTTTATTTCCAGTATTCTGGGAGGTGGATCATAGAGGATCCTGCTGTGATTTATGTCAGAGAGTGTTTTGCCTATGTTCTCCTCTAAGAGTTTTATAGTTTCTTGTCTTACGTTTAGATCTTTAATCCATTTTGAGTTTATTTTTGTGTATGGTGTTAGAAAGTGATCTAATTTCATTCTTTTACAAGTGGTTGACCAGTTTTCCCAGCACCACTTGTTAAAAAGATTGTCTTTAATCCACTGTATATTCTTGCCTCCTTTGTCGAAGATAAGCTGTCCATAGGTGTGTGGATTTATCTCTGGGCTTTCTATTTTGTTCCATTGATCTATATTTCTGTCTTTGTGCCAGTACCATACTGTCTTGATGACTGTGGCTTTGTAGTAAAGCCTGAAGTCAGGCAGGTTGATTCCTCCAGTTCCATTCTTCTTTCTCAAGATGGCTTTGGCTATTCGAGGTTTTTTGTGTTTCCATACAAATTGTGAAATTATTTGTTCTAGCTCTGTGAAAAACACCGCTGGTATCTTGATAGGAATTGCATTGAATCTGTAGATTGCTTTGGGTAGTATACTCATTTTCACTATATTGATTCTTCCGATCCATGAACATGGTATATTTCTCCATCTATTAGTGTCCTCTTTGATTTCTTTCATCAGTGTTTTATAATTTTCTATATATAGGTCTTTAGTTTCTTTAGGTAGGTATATTCCTAAGTATTTTATTCTTTTCGTTGCAATGGTGAATGGAATTGATTCCTTAATTTCTTTTTCTACTTTCTCATTATTAGTGTATAGGAATGCAAGGGATTTCTGTGTATTGATTTTATATCCTGCAACTTTACTATATTCATTGATTAGCTCTAGTAATTTTCTGGTGGAGTCTTTCGGGTTTTCTATGTAGAGGATCATGTCATCTGCAAACAGTGAGAGCTTTACTTCTTCTTTTCCAATCTGGATTCCTTTTATTTCTTTTTCTGCTCTGATTGCTGTGGCCAAAACTTCCAGAACTATGTTGAATAGTAGCGGTGAAAGTGGGCACCCTTGTCTTGTTCCCGACTTTAGGGGAAATGCTTTCAATTTTTCACCGTTGAGGAGAATGTTTGCTGTGGGTTTGTCATATATAGCTTTTATTATGTTGAGGTATGTTCCTTCTATTCCTGCTTTCTGGAGAGTTTTTATCATAAATGGATATTGAATTTTGTTGAAGGACTTCTCTGCATCTATTGAGATAATCGTATGGTTTTTATTTTTCAATTTGTTAATGTGGTGAATTACGTTGATTGATTTGCAGATATTGAAGAATCCTTGTATCCCTAGGATAAAGCCCACTTGGTCATGGTGTATGATCTCTTTAATGTGTTGTTGGATTCTGATTGCTAAAATTTTGTTTAGGATTTTTGCATCTAAGTTTATCAGGGATGAACTGTAGTTTTCTTTTTTTGTGGCATCTTTGTCAGGTTTTAGTATTAGGGTGACAGTGGCCTCATAGAAGGAGTTTGGAAGTTGACCTTCCTCTGCAATTTTCTGAAAGAGTTTGAGTAGGATAGGTGTTAGCTCTTCTCGAAATTTTTGGTAGAATTCAGCTGTGAAGCCATCTGGACCTGGGCTTTTGTTTGCTGGAAAGTTTCTGATTACAGTTTCAATTTCTGTGCTTGTGATGGGTCTGTTGAGATTTTCTATTTCTTCCTGGTTCACTTTTGGAAAGTTGTACTTATCTAAGAATTTGTCCATTTCTTCCACGTTGTCCATTTTATTGGCATATAAGTGCTGATAGTAGTCTCTTATGATCCTTTGTATTTCTGTGTTGTCTGTTGTGATCTCTCCCTTTTCCTTTCTGAATTCAGCTGTGAAGCCATCTGGACCTGGGCTTTTGTTTGCTGGAAGGTTTCTGATTACAGTTTCAATTTCTGTGCTTGTGATGGGTCTGTTGAGATTTTCTATTTCTTCCTGGTTCACTTTTGGAAAGTTGTACTTTTCTAAGAATTTGTCCATTTCTTCCACGTTGTCCATTTTATTGGCATATAATTGCTGATAGTAGTCTCTTATGATCCTTTGTATTTCTGCGTTGTCTGTTGTGATCTCTCCCTTTTCATTTCTAATTTTATTGATTTGATTTTTCTCCCTTTGTTTTTGGATAAGTCTGGCTAATGGTTTATCAATTTTATTTATCCTTTCAAAGAACCAGCTTTGGGCTTTGTTGATTTTTGCTATGGTCTCTTTTGTTTCTTTTGCATTTATTTCTGCCCTAATTTTTACGATTTCTTTCCTTCTACTAGCTCAGGGTTCTCCATTTCTTCCTTTTCTAGTCGCTTTAGTGTAGAGTTAAGTTATTTATTTGACTTTTTTCTTGTTTCTTGAGGTGTGCCTGTATTGTTATGAACTTTCCTCTTAGCACTGCTTTTATAGTGTCCCACAGGTTTTCGTTTGTTGTGTTTTCTTTATCATTCGTCTCTATGCACATTTTGATTTCTTTTTTATTTCTTCTGTGATTTGTTGATTATTCAGAAGTGTGTTGTTCCACCTCTATATGTTGGAATTTTTAGTAGTTTTTCTCCTGTAATTGAGATCTAATCTTAGTGCATTATGATCCGAAAAGATGCTTGGAATGACTTCAATTATTTTGAATTTATCAAGGTTAGCTTGATGAACCAGAATGTGATCTATCTTGGAGAAGGTTCCGTGAGCACTTGAGAAAAAGGTGAAATTCATTGTTTTGGGGTGAAATGTTCTATAGATATCAATTAGGTCTAATTGGTCTATTGTATCATTTAA
>SJXQ01003387.1:0-41481 GCA_006408695.1 Aepyceros melampus
AAAACAAACTGAAAAATTAAAGTTAATTTTTAAAAAAAGTAAAGCAGCTTGGAAAATATCATTATCTGTACATTTCCCTCTATATTCTAAATCAATAAAAACATTTTAGATTGCAAAAAAAAAAAGAAAAGAAAGCGGTGGTACATATACACAATGGAGTATTACTCAGCCATTAAAAAGAATACATTTGAATCAGTTCTAATGAGATGGATGAAACTGTGCCTCAAACAATGCCTGACTCACAATAACATGCGCTAAATAAAATTAGTCATTTTGATGAAGGTGATGTTACTATTACTTACACAAACCCAGAGTTCCCAAATGCTGATCTGTGACAAAGTTTTGGTCTGCTGCGAAACTATTAGTTTAACATTTCTGTCTTTCATTTGGGAAGGATTATCCCATCTCTGGGATTATAGCCTTCAAAATTAGTCAAAGAAGAAATCACAAGGAAAAAATAGAATGTATTGAGATGAATGAAAAAATACAACATACTAATTTTTACTGGATATCAACAGTGCTTAGAGGGAAAAATATAGCTGAAATAATAGACTATACTGAAAAAGATCTAAAAACAATGTAACCTTCCACCTTAAGAAACTGGAAATAGTGAAACTAAACCCAAATACAGCAGAATGAATAAAATAAAAATTAGCATACAAGTGAATTAAAAAATTGTAATAGAGAAAAAAAATCACTGACATAAAAATGTGGGTTTTGAAAAGAATTTACAAACCTTTAGCTAGACTGACCATGATGAAAATGAAGATGAGTTACTATTTTAGAAATTAAAGAGGCAAAACCATTACTGACAGAATGTGTGTGTGTGTGTGTATGTGTGTGTATAATGAACAACCATAAAAAATTAGACAACTTAGATGCAATGGACAAATTCTTAAACAACTACTGACACTAATAAGAATTAGAAAATCTCAACAAATCAAGTAAAGAGAGTGAATCATTAATGTTAAGAAAACCGACAAAAAAAAGCCCAGGTCTAAATGGCTTCACTGATTAATTCTATCAAATATTTAAACAAATATTTATACCAATCCCTCACAAACCCTTCCCAAAAAGCAGAATTGGAAGCAACACTTACCAACTCATTCAGTGAGACCAGTACATCCAGATTCCAAAACCCAATATTGTACAAAGTTGTCACAAAGAAAAAACTTAGACCAACATCTTATGAATATAGATGCAAAAATCTTCATCAAAATACTAGCAAAATGGATCCAGAAACACATATAGAAGATTATATTCATACACAATGGTCAAGTGGAGTTTATCCCTTGAATGCAAGGTTGTTTAACAACCAAAAATATCAACACAATATACCACAATCATGCCAATAAAGGACAAAAATGGCATGACCATCTCAATAAATGGAGAAAATCATTCACAAAATTCAACAAACTTTCATGATAGAAACAGTCAACAAATCAGGAATATGAGGAAACGTCTTCAACCGGATCAAGGGCAGCTACAAAAAAAAACCCTGCGCCTAAAAATTATACTTAATTGTGAAAGGCTGAATGCTTTCCCCTGTAAGATTAAGATAAGACAAAAATGACTACTTCTATTCAACACTGTACTGGAGATTCTACCCAGGACCATTAGTCAATAAAGTGACATATTAGAAAGGAAGAAATAAAACTCTGTATTCACAAAGAACATAATATTGTCTAGGAAAAAATCCTACCTAATCTGCTAAAAAGCCTTTAGAACTAAAGAACAAGTCAAGCAAGATTTTCAGAATAAAAGATCAATGTACCAAAAAATCAGTCATAATTCTACAGAGTAGCAATTAGCAACCCAAACATGAAGAGAATTTCATTTACAACAGTATCAAAAAGATAACTAGATTTAACATAAATACAAGATATATTCCCAAAACTTCAAGGTTGTTGAAGGAAATTTAACAAGACCTCAATAAAAGGAAGTCAATAAACTTCCTCAATAAAAGCAATTTTAAAAATAAATAATAAAGAACAGAAAAGCAAAGGTAAAAGAAACAGCAGCTCTAATTTATTCCTCTGTGAGAGTGTCAGGTCTCCTTAAGTGTTTTCCTGTTTTGGCTCTTCAAATCCAGCCTAAGCTAAATTGAAGAGGTATGGTAGATGCTGTTACACATACGCACAGTTCCCAAAGACCCCAGTAGGGTAAAGATCAAAAGGAAGCAAAACTAAAAGAAGAAAACAGGAGAGCTGGGTTTGACCCCTGGTTTGGGAAGATCCCCTGGAGAAGGGAATGGCAACCCACTCCAATATTCTTGCCTGGAGAATTCCATAGACAGAGAAGAGCCTGGTGGGCTACAACCCATGGGGTCACAAAGAGTTGGATATGACTGAACAACTTTCACTCATTCACTCAATAAAAGGAAAGACATTTCACACTCAGATCAGAAGACATAATACTGTTAGGATGGCAATACTTTATACAAATTGAACAGACTCAATACGGTCTCTACCAAAATCCCAGCTGGCTTCTTTGCACAAATTGACAACTGATTCTAAAATTCATACAGAAATTCAAGGGACCCAGAATACCCAAAACAATCTTGAACAAAGTTGAGAGACTTACACTTGGCAATTTCAAAACTTACTACACAAAGCTACAATAATCAAGATAGTGTGGCACATTCATTTCAGTGGAACAGAACTGAGAATCCAGAAATAAGTCCTCAGGTTTTTGTCAACTGACCTTAGACAAAAGTACCAAGTCAATGTTATAGAAAGGAAAATCTTCAACAAATGATGCTGGGAAAATACATGGAAAAGAGTTGGACCCTTACCTCATACCATATAAATAAAATATACCCAACTAGAAAATGTTTGGGCTTCCCTTGTGATTCAACTGGTAAAGAATCCAGCTGCAATGCAGGACACCTGGGTTCAATCCCTGGGTTGGGAAGATCCCCTGGAGAGGGAATACCCACTTCAGTATTCTGGCCTGGAGAATTCCGTGGACTGTTATAGTACATGGGGTCACAAACAGTTGGACATAACTGAGCAAATTTCACTTTCAGAAAATATTTTCACCAGGCATTTTGTTAGTCCTTAAGGGAAATGTGAATCAAAACAATTTCACACCCATTCAGTTCAGTTCAGTTCAGTCACTCAGTCATGTCCGACTCTTTGTGACCCCATGAACTGCAGCACGCCAGGCCTCTTTGTCCATCACCATCTCCCGGAGTTCATCCAAACTCATGTGCATTGGTCGGTGATGCCATCCAGCCATCTCCTCCTCTGTTGTCCCCTTCTCCTCCTGCCCCCAATCCCTCCCAGCATCAGGGTCTTTTCCAATGAGTCCACTCTTCACATGAGGTGGCCAAAGTATTGGAGTTTCAGCCTCAGCATTAGTCCTTCCAATGAACACCCAGGACTGGTCTCCTTTAGAATGGACTAGTTGGATCTCCTTGCAGTCCAAGGGACTCTCCAGAGTCTTTTCCAGTACCACAGTTCAAAAGCATCAATTCTTCAGCGCTCAGCTTTCTTCACAGTCCAACTCTCACATCCATACATGACTACTGGAAAAACCACAGCCTTGACTAGATGGACCTTTGTTGGCAAAGTAATAGCTCTGCTTTTTAATATGCTATCTAGATTGGTCATAACTTTCCTTCCAAGGAGTAAGCGTCTTTTAATTTCATGGCTGCAATCACCATCTGCAGTGATTTTGGAGCCCAAAAAATAAAGTCTGACACTGTTTCCACTGTTTCCCCATCTATTTCCCATGAAGTGATGGAACCAGATGCCCATTAGGATTGCTAAAATTTAAAAGACAACAATAGTATGTGTTGGCAAAGGTACAGAAAAATTAGAACTCCCATTCATTATTGATGGGAAAGTAAAAATAGTATAGTCATTTTGAAAGAGAGTCTGGCAGTTCTACAAATGGTTAAACAGAGTTGTCATATGAGCCAACAATTTTACTCCTTGGTATGCATCCAACAGAAATGAAAATGTTGATTCACATTAAAAAGAAACTTACATATGATTACTTATGGCAATAAGGCCAAAGATAGAAAAAAATCCAAGTATCCATCATTTGATGAATAAATAAATATGGCATATTCATACAAAACAATATTACTTGGCAATAAAAAATGAAAGTTTTAACACAAGCTAGAACTTGGATGAAACTTTGAGAACATTATATGAGTAAAAGAAGCCACTCACAAAATGTCACATATGATATGATTCCATTTTTATGAAATACCTTAAATAGGTCAACCTACGGTGCCTCAGATGGTAAAGAATCTGCTTGCAATGCAGGGGACCCAGGTTCAATCCCTGAGTCAGGAAGACCACCTGGAGAAGGTAATGGCTACCCATTTCAGTATTCCTGCCTAGAGAATTCATTGCCAGAGGAGCCTGGTGGGCTACAATCCATGGGGTCATAAAGAGTCAGACACGACTGAGCAACTAACACTTTCACTTTTCACTTTCACAGAGAAATTATATATCTAGATATAGATTTATTTAGATAGAGCCTACTAATGGCTACAGAATTTTTTAAAGTCATTAAAAATGTTCCAAACTTATACTGTAGTGATGGTTACACACTGAATATAATAAAAAGCTACTGAATTACAAATTTTAAATGAGTGTATGGTATGTGAATCTTATCAACTGTTTGTGAAAATTCCTATGTTGAAGCCTTAATTCCTCATATGATGGTATTTGGTGGTGGAGTCTGCGAGGGAATTAGGTTTAGATGAGGTCATGAGGGTGAGGCCTCCAAGATGGGATTAGTGTCCATACGAGAAGATACCAGAGCATGCATGCTCTCTGCTACGTGAGGACAGCCAAGAAAGCTGCCACTAGAGAGCTCTCATCAGACATGCAATCTGCTGGCACCTTAATCCTGGACATTCCAGCTCCCAGAACTTGCAGATAGAAATGTCTGTTATTTAAGCCACTCCTCCCCTCCATGCCAGTCTATGGTATTTTGTTAAAGCCGCCTGAGCTAAGACAGAGTTACCTCAATGAAGGTTTTTGTTTGTTTTATAATGAAGAACCACTTGAGTAAGAAAGGAAGAGGAACTCACTCTACCATACAGAGAGTTTTCAAGCAAAGACACAGGACAGAAATACTCAAGAGGCCCATGGGACTAGAGCAGTTAGCGAGGAACACTTAATCGGAGAAAACATTGAAAATATAAGTTCATATCTGACTCAGTGGCCCCCAAATGGTAGGCAGAGATGTTCTGTTTCCCCAACAATGAAGGGGGACACATGGATGTTATATTACCTCTGCACATTTCCTCCCCCAAATAAACAGAACAGTTTGCTTTTGAAAGCAAACCACCATGAACTGTGACTAAGGTTGAATTGTCTTTCAGAAAGAGGACTTGGTAAAACAATCTCCCTACTAACAAATACATTCCCATAGTAGTTTTAGGTTTGTTTGTTTTCCCCTTAACACAGCTGCCCAAGTTCTTCCAACCCATTCTTTACCATATGGATGAATATCCCTGAACTCTCCACTATGAGCACCATGAGTTGTGTTTGCACTGAAAATGGCTGAAACAAAGTATCTGAGTGAGTGAAAGAAATCTGCTCTCCTCACCCCTTTATTCCCCACCCCCTAGTACTAAACTATATTGGCTTCATTTTCTTCTCTCTCTCCTAAGAAATACCACCAGTCGTAAATATTGTAGCTGTCCCCTAGACTCCAGCTGACATTTCATGCAAAATTCATTTTAGAGAACATCCACCTTTTAGTGATTTATAACCAAAGTGTTAGGGATTTCAGAAAGCGCAAGATTTGAAATACAACCAAACAAAGACCTCACCTTGTCAGTCACCGTGTGCTCTTTTTCCGGTGGGTGGTGGTGCATTGGAAACTTATTGTTCTGAAATTAGAAACAGAACAAAACCTCTATGTTCTTGTGAAAGGGATTTAACTGTCATTATGTGAAAGATAGAGAGGAACATTCTTGCCTGCCTTGCTATCAACCTGAGGGCTAGTTATTTCACTAAATCTTAGGGGACCCCAATTATAACTGAGGACAAGACACAACTACAGTAAACTTCATGGAAATTTTCACAAGAGATGCTTTGATAGAAGGAGTCCTGTGGGAAAAGCAGGGGTGAAAAATGGAGATGGAGCCTGGAAACTAAAGTCTAGGACTTCTTGTTTCCAGTTTTGATGCTAAACTAAGTAATTTTTGGTTTATTATTTAGCTGCCCTGGCCCACAGGCCTCACTTATGGAATGGAGATCAAACTAACCTATCTTGTGCCGCACAGAAGCATTAGTCTAGAAAAAAAGAAAAAGATAAACATCAAAAAATCTGTACAAAGAAGCTATGTCATACAAAGATGCTTTAAGCCATGCAAACATACTTCAAGAGGAGTTTGGGGTGTAACGGGAATAACTGTTTTCATATATACCTACACACCCACTCTCACTCTTTATAAAGAACCAAAAATCTCAATTAAGATGTTCAAAAACTACCAGCTATAATGTGTTTTCACACAACCTTCTCAGCCTTGACTGTCACTTTAAATATTTAGCCATTAAAAAAAAAAAAGCACTTGAACACCTGTGATACACAGAGACTATTTCATTTCCCTACTAGAAAAACAATCGAGTGAATTTAAATAAATCACCTCAATGTATCTCCAGCAATGGCCCAGCTGCCTGGTTACTTGTCCCTGACTTGTCATTAGATTCAAGTTATCCCTGCCCAGAAGATTTATCTATCAAAAGTACAATGTGTTGTTGGCATTCTTTGGAGTAAGAACATCTGAAAAGCTATACAAGGAAAAGGGAAGTGACTTTGCTATAACTAAAAGACAACCTCTCTTTACACAGATTCCCAGCTCACTGTCCCCCTGCCCCTCCAGGATATCCCAGCTCCTAGCCTCCACCCGCTCTCTGCCCATTTCCGGCACCCCCCACCCCCATACTCAGAACAAAATGCTGTCATACAGTGGTTCTCTAAGTGAGGTCCCTGGACCAGCAGCATCAGAGTCACCTGGGAATCCGTTAGAAACTTAGAAATGCAGATTCTCACGCCCCACCCACGATGTTCTAAATCAAGAATTTCAGGATCTGAGTGGGACCCAGAAATCTGCGGCTGGCCAATCTCTCTCAGAGATTCTGATGCTCTCCCATTTGAGAACCACTGCTACAGCATAAAACAGTCATACAACTGCCCCAATCACATCCATCTCCAGTCTTCTTACCCACATGATCTCATAGCTAAGCTTACTACTCTAGGACCATTGCAAGTCACCTTAATTTGGACATTATTTTTTTACATTGATAAAGCAGCTATAAACCTACCCAGAAACTAAAGCTGTTTGGGCTATGCTAGGCTTTTGGGTTTTTTCCTTCTTTTATAATTAGACCGTCACATATGCTAAGCAAAGACATCAATATCCCTCAGAGGAAGGAGCTGACTGAGATCCTCACATGCACTCTCTCCAAGCAAGTAGGCCAGAATAATTTATTCCATTCTTGCCATGCAAGCATCTTCTCAGCAAGATGTGAGCCGGACAAGGAAGAAAGCAAGGAAGCCCGCACTATGGAGAGCCTCTTCCACCCACAGGCGTCACCTAGTGGGCAGTGCTGAGACGGAAGTGGCCTCAGAGTGCTCACCACAGGCCTGACACCTGGCGACCTGGCTGCAACCACTGAGACCTCATTTTGCAGCAAAATGACTCAGGCCACGGGGACAGGCCAGGCTGGCTACAAAGAGGGGTGGGCAATTCTAATCACAGTATTTAGTTGCCCTGATGTCAACTGTGAAGATGAAAAAGTATTTTTAAAGAATATATTTAAATATACCTTATTTGAAAGCAAGACCTGAGATGTTTATCACAAGGCAGCTTCCAGGTTTCAGATGCAAAGACTATCAAAATAAAGACACACATCTCTGGCTTGGCTCTAGCTAAAATAAGACAGCCCTGGTTTTTCTATCAGGGTGTGTCCTGTAAAAACTCTGGACTGGGCAGTCTACTTTGTTCCAAAATTTTAGGATGCTGCGATTCCCCCAGGATGCCCTGAGGTGGGTATTAATCCATGACTGCCAGACCCTCGAGACCCCTAAACCATGGTCCCCACCTTCTGCCTCTGATTCTGCCGCTGGCTCCAGCCACTACGCAGCTCTCCCCCTCCATGACTCATGGGTGCCGTAAACTCGGTTTTACAGTGCCACTAAGACCCTACTCAAGTCACATGAATGAGGGCAGAGCATTGCTAGGTGTAGCAGGACTGTTTTATAGGAAAGGCTGGCGTGACTCTCACTCACAACGGTGAGAGCGGGGTTCCCATGTGGTTGGATGTGGGCCTGATTAAACAGCAGGCTTTCCGTTGCACTGCAGCTCACATGTTTCATCAGGGATGGCTATGTCAAATACTTATGAAACTACCAATTTTAATTTTCAGTGCTGCAAAACACCACTCTCCACCCCTCAAATTCCCAGGTTAGAAAGGAAGCGAGTTGCTGTCTTTATGGTTTGAGAATTGTTTAATGTTTGAAGGGAAACCAGTAAAAAATCTTCATAGAAAGGTGGCTAAATTTCAGCAGGCTGGAATACTGGAGCTGTGAGCACCCATGATTGGGCAACAGGGTGACCCCCGACCCACAGAGAGGACTCCACAGTGATCAGGAGGAAACCTGGGAAACCACCTGTGACCCCTCATACTTCAGTGAGAGAGGAGAGCAGGCCCTGATGGAGGAAACTGGGTACCCCCATGCCAGCCCCACACTTCCTTGAGCAAATGACCTCTTGTCGCACTATTTAGAGGAATAGGAGGTGTTTGATTAATATCTTTCTAAGTAGTAGATAGTAATAAAATAATCCACTTGCATTCACAGCTTAAGGAAAGAAATATTAGCAGTATCTTTGAAATCCCTGTGTGCCCATCTCTGTGCTCCACCTAGAAAATTATCAACTATTCTTCCTATGCTCTGAGGTCTGCCCTGTCAACCAGATGAACCAGCTTACCACTTCACAGACCAGCACCATTTTATTCACTGGCCAAGTAGAAATCATAAGAGGCTTTTTAAAAAGGGCTTCACTTCAGTTGTGAACATTCCTGCATGCTTTTTCCCTAGTGCTTTTCTAACCTTTATCTGGTTTTTGACTTACTGCCTCATTTTAAGCGCAATTTTTCCTTGGTTTCTGATGCAAAGCTTCTGGGATCTTTCTGATCTAACCCGTGCTTTACCCCCAGCCCTCTCAGTTCCAACTTGCCTCAGCTTCCCCCACCCTGAATTCAGTTGCCACCTCCGTGCAAGATCTCAACATGATGCATTATGAGAGGGGGCAGTGAGCTCTGCTCATTCTGAATGGAATAGGGGCAACAGGAGGCAAAGTGGCAGAAAGGATGTTAGAAAAGAGATTATGAACCCAGAGACATAAGCGATAAATCTTCCCTCTTGAGAGCCTGCTGGTGTGATGACAATGAAAAATTAACCTGACTGCAATACCATTAAGATAGTGTCAGGTTGAGAATCTACCATTCCAGACTAAAAGGCCATTGTTTTTATAAGAAATTGCAAAACTCTACACAGGTGTGTTGAGGTTTCGAGATATAGTGAGAGAGTGTCGTAAGCACGATAAAAAATAGATGTTTCTTTCCTTTCCACATTCACCTGCTCCATCCCTCCCCTCTGTTTATCAGCCTCTCCCAGCCCAACAACTCATTCATATGTCCTTGGAGCCATTTATATGGTGCCGAGTCCACACAGCCAAGTGAAACCATCTGGTCCACAGTAATGAGACCTATTTTCTATTCTCAGCATCCCAGGACATACCAAGAAAGGAAGAGACCTGGCCTGGGCCCAAGTGATGTTTGCAACACACCAGCGATATGATAAGCTTAACTACTAAATATAAGTCAGGACCCAAGTTAAGGAGCTAATCGTTCATACGGGTCAATTAAAGTCATGTAGCTATTAAGCCCTAAGGAAATAGTTCTTGCAGTGCGGCTCTCAGACCAGCAGCATCAACATCACCTGACAACTTGTTAGAACTACAAACTCTCAGTCTCCTCCAAAGCCTACTAGATCAGAAATTTGGTAGGGGGCAATCGTTGCTTTAACAAGCCTTTCAGATGACTGATGACCAGTACAATTTGCAACCCTCTGCTCTGTAGCTGAGTTTCTCAAGCTAAACACTGACATTTTGAAGCAGATAATTAATGTTGTGGATGCTGTCCTGTGCATGGTAGGATGTTGGGGAGCATCCCTACTAGGTGCCAGCAGGAACCTACCCCCAGTCACGACAATAAAAAAGTGTATCCAGTCATTGTGAAATGTTCCCGAAGAACAAAATAGCCCCCAGTTGAGAACTATTGCTTTATGGAAAAGTGTTCCCTGATGTGAATAGAATTATTAAAGACAACATCACACAGGATATTAATAACAGTGCACAACACAAGAGCATACAGTTATTCTTTTCTAAAATATTTAAGGGAGACAAGTCTGCACAGACTCTAAAAGAGTATCAGATCAATCAAGCTCTTGGAAAAACTCTACTTCCTGGTAATCCCTGAATTATGGAGTTACAGGTGACTACTATTTTATTCTCTGTACATTTTTTGTTTTCAAGTGTTGCATTCCATATGTGTAGTATAACCAGAGCAGAACAGAGGACTTAAAAGACATAAAAGAAAAATGACTGGGATAAACACTGAGATGTTTTTAATTCAAATATTTCTTCCTTCACTTTAGCAAAGGAAATATGAGTCCAAAATGACACTTGCACTTTCTTGCCAAAACTGCTCTCATCTGACATTCAAAGGGGGTAACTAAAATTTGGACACAGTGCATATTACCTGCTACCTGCCTACGTTTATAAATTGCCTACTGCTTTCACATACAACATCTTGTTTATCACAACAATCCTTTAAAGAGTCTGAAGCCCCAGGTTTCTTCTACTAGTAAGTTTCATATTGTTAAAGTTTAATGTCAAATGATATTCCAACAATTTTCTCCATCATAACTAAGAAGCTTTGTTGTTCTTGGTTCCCCAGCCCCTAGGACAGACTCACAGTCTAGACTCTGACTAAACAAAGCATAGTTTCCAGACAGCACAGGCATCACCTAGGAAGTATTTGCAATGTAGAATCTTGGGGTCACTTCAAACCTCATTGGTCAGAATCTACATTTTAGCAAAAATCCTCCTGGTCACATTAAATTTGACCATCACTGACTTGGACCAGGGAGTTGATAGTCATCTAAAGGCTAGCATTAATATCATATTTATTCGTATTTCCCAACCGTAGCACCATCTGGAATTTTCTCAATGTATCAGGTTTTTTTCTTGTTGTGATAACAAATTATCATGAGTTTAGTAGACATAAGCAAAAAAAAATACATAAATATATATATACATATATATATAAATTACAGTTTTGAAGGTCATCCAAATGGGTTTCACTAGACCAACATCAAGGTGTTGTCACAGTGACGTGCCTTCTGGAGGCTGTAAAAGAGAATCCATTTCCCTTCTTTTGGGCTTCTAGAGGCTACCTGCCTTCCATGGCTTATGGCTCTCCTCTCAGACTTCAAAGCTAGTAGCTCTTCAGATCCTTCTTTCTACCCGCCCTTCACTTACAAGGACGCTTGTGATTACCCTGAGCCACCTGGATGCTCTCCCCATCTCAAGCTCATTAACTTAATTATATCAGCAAAATACAAAGTAGTAGATTCACAAATTCTAGGGATCACAAGGACAATTTTTTTTGAGGAGGTAGGGTTTGTTTTTTTTTTCCTATGACACTTGATAAATGTTTGCTGAACAAATGCTGATGAGATGTAAATTGGTGCAGACACTGTGGAAAATAGGATGGAGGTTTCTCAAAAAAACACAACAAAAAGAATGTTGTGTTGGCTATCCCACATTAAAAATAAATTGTAAAAAAAAAAAAAATCCCACTAAATCTAGAACTACCATATGATCCAGAAATTCCACTCTGCTATGTATCTGAAAAAAACAAAAACACTAATTCAAAAAGACACAAGTACCCCAATGTTTATGGCAGCATTACTTAAAATAGCCAAGATATGAAAGCAATCTAAATGTCCATCAATAAATGAATGGATAAAGAAGATGAAAGGATATGATGGATCATTACTCAGCCATAAAAAAGAGTAAAATTTTGCCATTTGCAGCAACATGGATGGACTTAAGAAAGCATTATGCTAAGTGAAAAGAAGTCACACAGAGAAAGACAAATACTTTTTTTGTATTATATCAGTTACATGCAGAATCTAAAAAATAAAATAATGAAAATAACAAAAAAGAAGTAGACTCACAGATATAGAGAACAAACTAGTGGTTCCCAGTGGGGAGAGGGAAGGGCAAAATAGGGGCAGAGGATCAAAAGGTATAAATTCTTAGATATAAAATAAGCTACAAGGATATACTGTACGACACAGAAAATACAGCCATATTTTATAATAACCATAAATGGAATATAACCTTTAAAAACTGTGAATCAGTATATTGTACAGCTGTAACATATAATATTATATATCAAGTATATTTCTATCAGAATTAATTTTTAAATAAATTTTTAGAAAAATTTTAATAAATGTTTGCTGAATTGGACTCAAATTGGCTAAACTGATCTATGGTGGCTCACTTCTCCCCAGACTCCTACTTTCTTGGGAATATCATCTCCTTTCTAGTCACTCTGGTGCTTCCTGCAAGCCAGTCTACCTCCCTGCCTCCTTTTCCACTTTCCTGTCCCTGACCTGGCCCCCTTATTTCATCTTCAGTGAGACTACCAGTATCAGCACTCATTTCCTCCCACTCTCATTTCACCTGCCCAGCCTTGTCCATTAGCCACTGCCTATACCTCCTTCTTTTTCTGCCTTCTTTCCACTGTCTTCCCCAGAACATCTACTCCTGAGGTTACCTTCCTGGCAGGAGCCTGATGGCCCAGCTACCAGACTTTCCGCTTTCAAATCTCCCTGAATATTCACAATGTTACCATCCTGGGAAGATATCATTTCTTTATTTATTCTCCACTCAAGCTCACAAAGAAAACTCAAAGTGAGAAACCACAAATAAATCTATGATTTCGTGTTTACAAAGCACATTTCCAAGGAGATTCTCAAAAATGCATAAGGTGGACTTCATTATTGCCTCTACACCATGGCGAGTAGATTAGGAGACTAAGAAAAGCATTAGCTTCTGGGTGAGAACAGACTGAAAAACTTCTGTACACAATGACAGCCAAATTTTACTTTCAGAGTTCACCTCTTAAATGTGATTTTTCCCATGAATCAGTCCATCAGATTAGCTTGATCACCACAGAGTTCCCAGGGGCAATGGGACATAGGAAACTGTTAGGATTGGGGGAATTTGGAAAGCATATCACATTGTGGGAGAGACCAAAGCAGGATGACAGGCCACAGAAACTTAGTGAAGTGGTAGGATTCAGAGAGAGACAAATGGAAAAGGAGTGCTATTCTCATACCTACAAAATAGGGCTGATTTGATCTCCCAAGGTGACTTGGAGAAATGGCTGAGCCAACATGAGTGAAAAGTACTCTCCAGCTTCAATTTTTCATAGATGTTAAAGTACTAATGATGACAATAACTGTGTAAAAAAAAAAAAAAAAAGGTACGTTAAGTTATACAAGAAAAAAAGAGAACTCACACTAACAGCTTTGCCCACAGTGGCCTGACCATCTTAGCCTAAAATCACTAGGGGCAGGAAAAATTATGAAGCTGGGACAGACACATTCCACCTTACTGACAAAATTCCAATTTAGTTTTAGATAGCTATGTACTCAGCTGAAACATTCCTCAGCCACACTGAAGCTATGAATGGCCAAGGGAAGCTCTGGACATTGAGGTATAAACAGAAACCAGACAAAAATGAGAAAGTTTTGTTTTCCTGTCATAAACATTGACCTTTCCTCTTTATCTGTTTCCATGAATACATGTGTGCAGAGCAAGTGTAATGCCTGGACTGCAGCAGCTATATTGTATGTATGACAGAGGGCAAAAAATTGACAGACCTCAATACTAAAATCCTTGAGCCACTGAATCAATACAAATAACTTTCTATCTCTAGAGTTCTTTTTGCATGAGAAAAAAAGTAAGCCCTTAATTGTGCCCAAAGAATGGGCATAATAGCCCATTCTTTGAATTTTCACATCCTAGCACCCAAACAATTCTTTACTGATACAGAAGCCTCAAGCAGGCACTAGAACTGGTCCTGGGCAAACTTGTGCCTTTGATAAAATGAGGTTTTGACACTTTCCCAGCTTCAGTCCCAAAGTCCATCTCTTTCATGATATCCCCTACTCTCTCCTCATTGGCCCACTTCTCAGAATTGAAAGAGACATGTGTACCCCAATGTTCATTGCGGCACTGTTTATAATAGCCAGGACATGGAAGCAACCTAGATGTCCATCAGCAGATGAATGGATAAGAAAGCTGTGGTACATATACACAATGGAGTATTACTCAGCTATTAAAAAGAATACATTTGAATCAGTTCTAATGAGGTGGATGACGCTGGAGCCGATTATACAGAGTGAAGTAAGCCAGAAAGAAAAACACCAATACAGTATACTTACACATATATATGGAATTTAGAATGATGGTAATGATAAACCTGTACGCAAGACAGCAAAAGAGACACAGATGTATAGAACGGCCTTTTGGACTCTGTGGGAGAGGGAGAGGGTGGGATGAGTTGGCAGAGTGGCAATGTAACATGTATGATATCATAAGTGAAACAAATCGCCAGTCCAGGTTTGATGCAGGATGCAGGATGCTTGGGACTGATGCACGGGGATAATCCAGAGAGAAGGTGTGGGGCAGGAGGGGGGAGGTGGGGGTCGGGATTGGGAGTTCATGTACACTCGTGGCTGATTCATGTCAATGTATAGCAAAATGAATACAGTATTGTAAAGCAAAACAAACTAAAAAATAAAAATCAATTTAAAAAAAAAGAAAAGAAAGCTCAAATCATTGAGATTTAGTGCAATCCTGAAAAGTATCACTCTATTAGATTCCACCACCTAACTCATGAGATCTCTCTGTCCTCATGTGATTAAATTAATCTCTGGCATTTCACAGTGTTTAATAACTGTGGGAAATTATTTTATTTTATTTACATTATCTCACTCCTAAAACAAATCCTTAGAGCCATGATTTTCAAAGTGTGGTCCCTGGCCTGAGCAACATCAGCACCACTGGAAGAAATGCAAATTCCTCAGAAACTTTGAGGATTGGTGCAGCAATCTGTGCTTTAGTAAGCCATCCAGGAGATTCAGATGTGTGCCAAATCTTGAAGGCCATTGCTATAGAGTATTTTATACATTTTTCATATAAAGAAATTGAGGCTTTTGTGAATTATATTGATTTATCAAAGACCTCATAATAGTGAGTTGGAAAAAGGCCTTCTGGCTCTTACCTCAAGGTTAGATTAAATACTACAAGTAATTTTCCATCCATATACATGCCATTCTAAAGGGAGCTGTCATTTTGAGAAAAAAAGAAAACCTTAAAAACTCACTTTTCTAGAGTACTGATAATCTGACAATATTTGCTTTTCCTTCTCGAGGGAGTTTGCATTTAAAAGAAATCCAACTCAAATCACAGTGAGATATATGCAAGAGGATGACTGCTAGTAAAATAAAATGAAATAACAAGTGTTACAGAGGATGTGTAGAAATTGGAAGCTTTCTGTACTGCTGATGGGAATGTAAATTAGTGCATCCACTATAAAAAAAGTATGATGGCTCCTCAAAAAATTAAAAATAGAATTACTATATGATCCAACAATTCTACTTCTAGGTATATATCCAGAAGAACTGCAGACAGGGACTTGAACATAAATGTGTACAGCAGTGTTCACACCAGCATTGCTCACAAAAGCCAAAAGGTGGACAAAACCCAAATGTCCATCAACAGATGGATGACAAACAAAATGTGTATATATGTACATATGCATATATGTAGTAGAATGATATTCAGTCTTGAAAGCAAAGAATATTTGACACATGCCACCATGGATGAAACTTGAGGACATTATGCTAGGTGAAACAAGTCAGTCACAAAAGTACAAATATAGTATCCAAGTATATGTGGTACTTAGAGTAATCAAATTCACAGAGACAGAAACTAGAATGGTGATTACGAAGGTCTGGAGGGGTAGGGGTGGGGAGAGGGAAGAAGGAAGTTACTGTTTAATAAGTACAGAATTTCAGTTTTTCAAGATGAAAAGAATTCTGTGGATGGAAGGCAATAACAGCAGCATAGCAATATGAACGTACTTAATGCCACTAAGCTGTATGCTTAAAATGATTATCTTATATTATAAATTTTATAGTATACATTATATGTATATCATCACAATTTTATATGTATTCACTACAAATTTTATATTCATTTTAAATAAAAAAATAGAAGTATTATGCAACTTACAGAATTCCTGTTCACTTCTAAGCAAAGCATTGGTGATAACACAATCTGGGTGACTTGCCTGGCACCACACAAAACACATCCCCAACATGACTCTGAGCTCCATACAGAATCCTGAGCACAGCAGAGAGTAAACAAGTCAGTGGTTTTTCACTCCCCTCAGGTGCAGGGTGTCACTGAGGGCTGATTTCTTAAAGATTATTATTATAAATATATCAAATTGGGAAACAGAGTCTTGGCAACGCTGAAACTGTTAGGTTTGGCATCCACCATTCTGAGTAAAGGAAAACAATAAAAACCTCTATTCACTAACAAACGCCTCCTTTCCTTTTAATAATAGTACTGAATTTACAAGCAAGAGAAGGCAGATAATCAACAACAACAAGGAGCCTTCTGCTTCTAGAAAGTCCATCTTGGGGACAAATGTGTAATTTAGGAGTGTTCATCATCCATTCTGTGGGAAAACAGAGATGGTACGGGTCAAATCTGTCAGTACTTTCAACAAAGGGCTTTACTAATTCATACTCAATATTTTTTCATTCTGAAGTAAGTTCATAATTTCTGAAAATATGCAAATATTGTATAGAGAACTTCCATATTGCCTTTACTTGGATTTGCTAATTTATTACCATCGTGCCACATTTGTTTTCTCATTCTTCTATCTGTACATATTTTATTATTTATTTCCTTTCAGAGCCATTAGAAAATGCTCCATTTCCCCTTCATATTTCAGTATATAGTCCTTAAAAGCAAAGTGTTTTTATGGTGCTACAATTGCTATCTAATTCAAGAAGTTTAACACACAAACAATAGTTTTATCTCATCTACAATCAATAATCTAGTTTTATCAATTGTTCCGATAATGCCTTTTTTTATATAACATTCCTTTCTCCAGGATAGGATATAGTTAAGGATCACAAACAGTATTGAATTTTATATGTCATGTCCTTTTCATCTCTTTTAAACTGAAACAGTTCTCAGTCCTTTGGGACTGGTCAGCTACTATATAGAATACTATTTTATAAAATATTCCTCAGTTTGGGTTTGGTTCATGTCTCCTTATGATTAGATTTGGTTATATACCATGATGCTGCACCCTTGAAGTATCAAGTCTAGAGCCACAGAAGCCCATCCTTGGGAAAATGATTTTTATTGCTAACTTAAGGTGTTGTCCAATTTCTCCACTGTATATTTATTATTTTCCTCCCTTGCACTGAAGGAAAAAAAAGAAACATCTGGACAGACATTTCAAGACCATTCTGCTTCACATGGGAATTTAGCATCTGATGATTCAAGCCTAAACAATCTTTGCAGTGATGGCTGCAAAATAGTGATTTTCCCTTATCATGTGTACAAAAGGAAGAATCTTTTTTTCTCCTGTTTATATATTTGTTAGTACAGACTCACGGATTCTCACTTTATTCAATGGATTACAACTAATTACTGGTCTTGTTTCTTTTGATGCTCAAATTTTTCCAGATTTGACCATCAGGAGCCCCTTTAGCTGGTTCTTGTACCCTTTTGACAGGTCCCTATCATTTTCTATGAGAACTTCTTTACTTTCTGGCGTAACAACACATTCCAAGATCATCTTGTACCTTCATGGTCCCAGTCCTGAAAGTGGTAATTTCTCAAAGGAGCTCTAATTCATTTTTCTTTTCCCCAAATGTATAGCATATTGAGATGGAATTATTTTGTTTTACTTTTGATGACTGACTGGGATTCATCTTTATATCTCTTTCATATTATCAATAGAGATTTTTTAAGGAATACAATACAGTGTGTGGGAAAGACATGAGCTTTGGAAAAAGATCTGAGTCTGAACACTGCCTCTACTACTTGCTAAGGCTCTGATGTTGGGAAAGATTGAAGGCAAAAGGAGAAGAGGAGGGCAGATGACCAGATGGTTAGATAGCATCACCAACTCAATGGATATGAGTTTGAGCAAACTCTGGGAGATAGTGAGGAAAGGGAAGCCTGGTGTGCTTGAGTCCATGGGGTCGCAGAATCAGACGTGACTTAGTGACTGAACAACAACAAAAGGGAATCTGTGATATTTTCCTTTTTACTCTTTTTCCCCCATTTCCTGGTTCCTCTCCTGAAGGCAATCAGCATTCCCAACATTCCAAGAAAACAACAAAGTTATTTAACTTCTTTAAGCTT
Source organism: Aepyceros melampus (assembly GCA_006408695.1). Taxonomy (NCBI): domain Eukaryota; kingdom Metazoa; phylum Chordata; class Mammalia; order Artiodactyla; family Bovidae; genus Aepyceros; species Aepyceros melampus. Next base: position 18,578 of record SJXQ01003387.1, read on the forward strand.
TATTTCTTCTACCTTAAAATGTGAGAATAATTCCACCTCACATGGTTATTATGAGGCTTAAAGAGACATAACAGCTTTAACGTTGCAAACTAAGATCCTGACACACAGTAAATACTCAATAAATTTACTTTTAATCACCATATTATACAATTTTAATGAGATTTTTTTTTTCCTCTCACAATCCCGTCAACTGCTTCCTACGAAGCCCTAAAGAGCCATAGATTTAACTGCCCCTGGTACTGTTCATTATCTCCAAAAAGTCTGCCCACAATCTCCAATTCTCACTTCATCCTCTCAGCATTCTTTGGCATAGGACAGATGCTTAATGATGTGATGTGGGAAGGAAGGAAGAAAAATCATATGATTATCTAAGAACATGCAAACAAAGCATTCAAGAAAGATCAGTGATCCCAGAGAACTATTTCCCTGAGTTTAAATAAACTACATGTCACAAACCTATATTAAACATCACATATAATAGAGAAACATTTCACTTATTTCCACTAATAATGAATACCAAACAAGAATGCCCCATATCGCTTCTTCATTTAACAAGAGAAACCGACAAATGCTATAAGACAAAAAAAAAAGACTTAAGAAGTATAAGGATTAGACAAAGAAGATAAAACTTACTGTGCCAAGATAATAGCATTATCCACAGAGAAAACTCAAGAGTTTCAATAAATTATTAATATTAGAAAGAGCTTAGCAAGAGTGTTATAAGATAAATCTACAAAATCAGTAATATCCCTCTATGCTAGCAATGATGAACTAGAAAGTAAGATGCCATTTACAATAACAAAAATTACAATGTATCTAGGAACTAATAATATATGACCTTTATAAAGTAAACACTAAAAATATTCTATTAAAGTACATAAAGGAAGTCTGAATAAATAGAGAAACACTGGAATGATGTCAATGTTTCTCAAATTAATCTACATACTCAAGGCAATCTCATCAAATTTCCAAGGGGATTGTTTTAAAGAATTCCATAAACTCATTCTAAAATGTATATGGAAAGTGAAATTCCACAAATAGCTAAGGCGATTTTGAAACAGACAATCAAGGAGACACTCACCCCACCAGATACTGAGACATATTACAAAGCTGTGCAGACAGCATGACACTGAACCAGGAATAACAGGCAAACAGACCAATGGAAAAGAACAGAGTTTTCAGAAGCAACACCACACATACACGGGAACTTCTGTGAGATAAAGCCGGTACCACAAAACAAGAAGAAAAGGATGAATCGTTTATAATAATAAATTCTGATGGGAAAGTAGATCACCAAGATGAGGCAAAATAAGGCTGGACCTTAGAACTTACACAAGACTAGTAAAAAAAAGTGTACTTCAGATAGATTAAAGACAAAAATAGAGAGGCAACTTTATGAAGAAAATATAGATGAGATATGAGGGAACAAAAAATGTAAAGAAAATGTACAATAGTACATTTTTTATATAGAGTTAGCGGAAAACTTCTGGAACAAGACACTAAAAACATAAATGCTAACATTAAAAAACTGATTTGACTGTGTCAAAATAAAGTTACTCAGGAACAACAACAACAAAAACAATAAAATGTGTTTCTTGAAGAATAAAAAAGATGAAAGAGAAATAGGTGGTGGTAACCTAATGATTCCCCTGTGTTCCCAGCCCTTGGAATCCTATTTTGTCATCATTGCTGGCAGGTTGTTACAAATTAGAAAAACAGAAATTTTGCAAGTTAGAAAAACAGGAATTTCACAAGGCTGACTTCTTATACAAACAGAGATGCTAGAATTTTTCAGGTAGAGAGGACAAAGGTACCTTGATGTTGTCCCCCAACTGAGACGAGATTGATCACGGGAGGTGGTGAGCCACTGCCCACCTGGAAAGGAAAAAAAAGGATTATCAGTTTCCACTGTCAGATGGAAATGGATCATCAACAATCAACTTCCCAAGGGAGTCTGGGAGAGAATTGATCCATTTGGCTGAGTCCTTTGGCTGTTCACTTGAAATTCACAACAATGTTTGTTAATCAGCTATCAGTTCAGTCAGTTGCTCAGACAAGTCCGACTCTTTGTGACCCTATGAATCACAGCAGGCCAGGCCTCCCTGTCCATCACCAACTCCCAGAGTTCACTCAGACTTGCGTCCATCAATTCAGTGATGCCATCCAGCCATCTCATCCTCGGTCATCCCCTTCTCCTCCTGCCCCCAATCCCTCCCAGCATCAGGGTCTTTTCCAATGAGTCAGCTCTTCATATGAGGTGGCCAAAGTACTGGAGTTTCAGCTTCAGCGTCATTCCTTCCAAAGAAATCCCAGGGCTGATCTCCTTCAGAATGGACTGGTTGGATCTCCTTGCAGTCCAAGGGACTCTCAAGAGTCTTCTCCAACACCACACTTCAAAAGCATCAATTCTTCGGTGCTTAGCCTTCTTTACAGTTCAACTCTCACATCCATACATGACCACAGGAAAAACCATAGCCTTGACTAGACGGACCTTAGTCGGCAAAGTAATGTCTCTGCTTTTGAATATGCTATCTAGGTTGGTCATAACTTTTCTTCCAAGGAGTAAGCATCTTTTAATTTCATGGCTGCAGTCACCATCTGCAGTGATTTTGGAGCCCAAACATACCTCAATACAAAAGTTAAAAAAAATAATAAAGAACACCATAGACAAATTAAGAGACGAGAATTTAGGGGGGAATACTTTTAACACAAAACCAGCAAGAACTTTGAACCAAATAATATCCAAACAACTCCTGAAAATCCATAAGGAAAAAGTGGGAATTCCAATTTTAAAATGAGCAAAAGTATTACAAAGGTAATTCTCAGAAACAAAAGCCTGAGTAACTAAAAAGAATATTAAGAGATGCTCAGATTCTTCAGTAAACAAATTTAAGTGAAAATAAGACTATTACCACTGAAGAAAATTAAAAGTAGCTAATTCTAGAGAAGGCAGGATATAGCAAAGTAGAAACTTTGGGATACCTTTGGGGAAACTGTAAACTGGTACAGTCTTTCTAGAAAACCATATATCCCTATGATTCCAAAATCTCCTTCTGGTTCTATAAGCCAGAGAAATTCTTGCACAGCCTCATGGGGGATCTATATGATGAGGTCATTGGTGGTGGTAGGGTTTGTGGTACTGGGACTTGAAAATAGCCCCCGTGTCCATCAGTAGGGGAATAATAAAATTCAGTAGATGCAATGGTGGTTGCCAGGGGCTGAAGGGAAAGGAAAATGTGGAGTTCGTGTTTAACAGTTAACTTTTGGTTTGGTAAAATGAACAAGTTCTGCAGAAAGACAGTAGTGATGGTTGTCAGAATCATGTGAATGTACCTAATGCCAAAGAACTGTACACTTGAAGATAATTAAATGGTAAATTTTATGTGATATATATTTTACCAGAATTTTTAAAATACTTTTTAAATACAGTGGATGCTCACTATGCAATACCTTTCAGGAGTTAAAAATACTGAGCTAACTAGCTACAACCATATGATATTAAATACAAGATTGAATCACAATTAAAAACACAAATATGTTCCCAACAACACTCTATATTTTAATAAGACACACACATCTTTAAAGACTCATTATCAACATATTAGCTGGAAATATATTGGGGAGAGGGAACTTGGAACGGAGGTTGGGGAATTAGGGGGGAAAATGATAAAATAAGAGGGATTTACATGGACCAATAATGAACAACAGTAAGGTATTATGAACTGAAAAGTTTGCACCTTAAAAAGAAATTACATCATATACACGAAAACCCTTTGAAATGATATAAACTCTTACAGTTTCTAGTTTATTATTTCCTTCATTGATGAGGAACAAAGTGAACCAAAATAGATTTGACTCCTAATTTTTTGGATCTTCAGTGAATTCTGAAAAATGGTGATCCACACATTGGATAAGCATCACACATTGGAAGTTCACCTATATTTTATGAGCTTGTAAATGTCTCCAGTGATCTCTCATTACCACAAATTTCTTTTTTTCTCTTTTTTATATTCTATTCCATACTGAGCCAGATTAAGAGGTACGTCAGGAAGGAGTTGCCTGGGGTGCTAGTATTTAAGAGGTGCAAAAATATCACTAGAATTATAGCAAGATGGAAAAAATTATTTTTCCTAGCACTCATGTTACCGAGAGGACTTTGCAAGGTTAGAAAAGAATTGAGTTATAAATTGTGTAGGGTGGGACTGTGTGTGGCCCCTCTCCCAGGGAAACACACGAAAAATAATAAGAATTATTTAAACTCGGGAAACAAAATCATGATGCAGAGTCTGCACAACTCCAGCAGATGTCATTTACACATGACCTAGAAGGCTGTCCACGGTGACCTTGTTTAAACTGCCACCATAAGAGGCTTGCTCAATCATTTAGGTGAACAAATAACCCCACTCAATCAGAATGTAAGGCTTTTGTTTCAAAAAGATAAGTATGGTTGGGGCTGGAGTTGAATTATTTGGGAAAATAGAGAAGGAGTGCACCACTCATGCATCTCCCATGCAGCCTGAATAACAGTTGGACACATATTTACAGAGCTTCAAGGCACCAAGGATGAGACTGCCTCGGAAGCCACCTGCTCCTATCTAGCTCTGCTCCCCAACAAAGGACAGGTTCAACAAAAGCTCCTCTAGTTTGGAACACTGAAGCCCCATGTGCCAGACCTTCAGAGTCCAACTACCCTTCATCTGGCCATCCTTCCTTACATGGCAGGAAGAGGCAGGAGTAGTGGATGGCAGGTGGCCAACAGCAGTCCAGGGGTTCTCTGTGGATTCCATTCGCTTACTGAGCAAAGCGAGTATGGCCATGCAGAAAACCAGGCCAAGAATCCTGGCCTGAGCCTACAAAAAGGATGCTTTTGAGAAGAGGGACAGGCATCTTTATTTCATCCTAACTCAGGAAAAAAATAGATGTGAGCCATTACCAATTCCTAAAGGCATTTTGGGACTACCAAGAGAACAGTTTGTTCACTAGTTTTGTTTGTGCATATTCTGTAGGATGTTTGGTAACCACAATCATGTAACCTCTCTTCTCAATTTAACACATCATAATCCTAGGTGTAAAGCAGACATCTAAAAAAGTATTCCCTAACAGCCTAGAATGATTAGGGTTTCAACTGCACTGTCATACATCAGTAGGCAGTTTTTCTTCAAATATCCCATTTTTTGTTCAGTACCCATACTAAGCTGCTTAGTAATTTGTCTTATGTAATAAGCAGTTCACAATATTTTTCTCATTGACTCTTCAGAAAGACGTAGAAGCTGAAACACAAAGCAAAAAAAATGATCTCTTCTGGTTAAAGTTTAGATCCCTAAGTTTCATTTATCAACTGAACAAACTTTCACTGAATACCAGGTACCATAACAGGCATGGAATACACCTCTGGGGGCCCTGCCCTGGTGGCACTTAGAGTCTGACAGTAGCATGGTTTAGCAGGAGTACCATGCTAAGGCTGAAACATGTGCCTTTTCCAGCCTCTTATGCCCATCCTTTCCTGGGAAAAGCCACTGCCTCAAAATCAGGAAGTCTCTCAAAATGAGGAAGTCAAACCAGATGATTTCAAAGGTCCCTTCCAGCTTTTGAATTTAAAAAGTTGAATGAAGCCTTTCTTATATGTAATGAATCATAATTTAAAAAAAATACAGGCTACATTAGAGCATAAGAAAATCATTTTAAACACACTACTGTTATTCCTAGGCTCAGGAGGTAAAGAATCCACCTGCACTGTCAGAGCCACAGGAATAGCGAGTTCGATCCCCGGGTTGGGAAGACCTGCTGGAGGAAGAAATGGCTATCCGTTCCAGCTTTCTTGCCTGGAAAATCCCATGGACAGAGGAGTCTGATAGGTTTCAGTCCAAAAGGGTCACAAAGACTTGGGCAGGATTGAGAGACCGAACACAGACCCATGCACTGTCATTCATCCTAAAAGTTCTCTGAGGCAAACACAGATAGGCCCAGTTTTGGGAGCAGAAAACAATAACTTCATCTGACTAGCAAGGGCCAGGTGGAACACAACCCAGGTCTTCCGGGACAGAACTTGAGACCTTGCACTCAGTGCCTTTTCAAACTGCCTCTGAGGTTTGTCCCTAGTTTTCAACAGTATCATTTCCAGGCTCCGCTGTGACCAACCAGCTGTCAAATGTCGGTGTTTCAACTCTGTACAGGTCAACCACTTCCTTCCTCTCTGTGAAATGAGCAGCCAGGCTCTAGAAGTGCAGCCAGAAGTGCATCCCTTTGTACCAAGCTCCAGCGAACTGCTCCTGCTGCTGCTGCTGCTGAGTCGCTTCAGCCGTGTCCAACTCTGTGCTACCCCATAGACGGCAGCCCACCAGGCTCCCCCGTCCCTGGGATTCTCCAGGCAAGAACACTGGAGTGGGTTGCCATTTCCTTCTCCAGTGCATGAAAGGGAAAAGTGAAAGTGAAGTCACTCAGTCGTGTCCGACTCTTCACGACCGGATGGACTGCAGCCTACCAGGCTCCTCCGTCCATGGGATTTTCCAGGCAAGAGTACTGGAGTGGGGAGCCATTGCCTTCTCCCCAGGGGACTAGAGGAGCTATAATTTCAGGGATGTGCCCTGGTGACTGACAGCAGCGTGGCACATGCTCCTTGAGGCTCTCCCCACTGAAGGTTGAGAGGCGTTCGCATACTTTGCGTGCTCCACTTGAAATATACATGCTGAAGCACCAGTATGATACATCTGTTCCCTTGACTTTTTAACCAAAGAGTGCTAGTTTATTGCTGAGCTTAAGGATAAAAGAAGCAAGAAATGAAAGTTGGGTTGATTTTTTTTCAAGTTTCCTCCTCACTAAGTACAATCAGATGTTGGACTCTCAGAGCCCAATGCTGGGTGGATGTTCATTTCACTTTGCCTTGCAATTTATCAGCTCCTTTCTTAAGGTAACACTTTTCATCACAAAAGAAAACCCAGGACACTATACAAATATTTTCAGTTAAACGCATCGAACAGCCCTAATGTTGTGCCTTAAAAAAATAAAATAAAATCAAACAAAACAATATCAAAACTGATTTATGAGGTTTTGTGGGAAAACAACTGTCCTTTCATCTCTAAAGACATAGTTTATCTTTGCCCTGGAGTACTCGCTGGAATTCTGGGCAAAGGGCACCTATTCAGAAGTAATCTTCCAAGACCTAAGGAGCTCCATCACGAACCAGAGATCAAATATGTTTTATGTTCTTTCTGGTCCAGGATTAAAACTGCAAACCTATTATATTTAATGCACAAATAAGAATCAAGCAGGGAAATCTGCTGCCTCAGCAAACACCTTCATCCCAAAGAAAAAATTATTTGTGATATCAAAGCCAGTGAGGTGAGTGTCTCCACTGAGTATTTCAAAGATGGGGAGGTAGGATGAGCCTTTGCAAAGGAAGTTAGGGAAATGAATGTGTTAGTGGTTTGACATGTCTTTTCACAGGGAAAAGAAAATGCCAAAGTGTGCATGTTCACCCCTGTCTCTAAGAAATGTGTGTTCCTTTAGGGTGTGTGGTGCAAGAAATTTCTCTACATCTTTATCCTATGGCCAAGAGGATTTTTACCCCTGGGCCAGAGATTATGTGGTCTGTAAGTACATCATCCAGAGTTCCTCCAGATTTCTGTACCTGGATTCCAGCATAGGAACATATCAAGTGTACAGGGTTTTTTCAGGAAATGAAGAGATGCCTGAGCATCTAGAGAGACCGAGGACTAGCAAACTGTACTTGGTACCAAATGGGGTCTACTTGACTCAGGAGTCTCTCTTCTGGTCTCTGGTAGCAATGCCTAGGCTTTATCTCTTCATCTTCCTGGCCAGGGTTGATTGGTCCAAGGTTGGTACTTTACCCAAGCCTGACCAATCAGAGTTCTTTCCCAGGACTTTTAAATGGAACAAAGGTAGGAATTCAGTATTCTCAGGGGTGAAAGCTATGAAATATGACGCTTGGGAGGGACTTGGTCTGCAATGAGAGCGAATGAAGGAGGAATACCGCAAGAAGAAGCCATGATAGGTGTTAGACATGAGAGAATCCAGTATAGAGATAAATGTCCCAGTTCCAGTTGTTCCTGAAAGGAACCCTGGACATTTCCTTGCTTCTTTTGAGATTTTATTTATAAATCCTTCTTCAATTATATAAGAAACCCCTGTATTTCAAATATTCTCCATTTCTGCTAAACTAAATGCTTAAGGGTTAGATTTCCGTCACTTGCAACACAAAGTATTCTAACACAACACCCAATACACAACCCTGTCAGCAGGATTTGGTGAGTGGATATTCTTCTCCCAGGCACATAACAGTTTATGGAGGGCAGCGGTATTTCTGCAAACCCAAATCTAGTTTACATCAAAAAACTTTTTTTTGATGCCCTAAATCTGCAGGATACACTATCAAAATTATTCAAGATACATTGAATTTTGAGAACAAGCATAAATGGATCATGAATATGCCTTTCAAATACTCCTGCCCCTGCCTTCATTTCAGTGTCCTAGTTTATTCTGTATTATTTAGCGTTTAGGTCTCCTGCGAATAAAAGACCTAAAGACTACAATAAGAATCTGGAAAGAGGAACATTTCTATCCTGTCCTGATTTGGCAACATCTAATATCTGGCATTATCATCCTCAGTAGGCTTCACCTTGAGTGTAAGCCATTTTCAGTCATTACTTCATTATCAGAAAATTAGATACTGAAAAAAATTGAAGTATTCTTTGTGCATAAGTATCCATGTTTTTATAGTGATGAATTATGAAAAATCGCATCCTTTATTTTCTCAGGAAGAGTGTTGGATTCTGGTTAAGTGTTTCAAAATAGTATAGTCTAGGAAAATACAACTTGTTAAAAATCAGCACTATGTCTGGCAGTGATCTGGGAACCTACTGGTTATGAACATCCGCATTCTAAAAATCTTTCTTGATCACAAAGGTAGGCTGTAAGCTAAAAGGCTTTCCCACAAATAAAAAAGGCAGGTTAGAACACAGAATATAGCTGCCAGGAAAATCCATTTTTGGAAAACTATGAACATCGATATAATAATTATCCAAAGTTAGCATATACTTATTGAGTGCACATAATACAAGACCTAATTTAAATCTGTGTGACATCCCAGTGACATATATGTAAGTATTTCCACTTTATGGACAAGAACAGAAAGGCACAGAATATTCGTATATTGCACAAAATTATACAAAAAGTGTGACATCCCAATAAGAGGTTTATGAAGAGTGTTCCCTTAGTTCCCCTAGCTGGATGGAAAAGCATGCTAATCCATGTTTCCTCAGTGTCTATCTGATCCATGAGATCATAACTAATCACCACTGCCTGGTATCAGGTGCACCAAAAGGCAAGCAGAGCTCTGGAGTTAAATTTACAAACTCCAACCCCATGAGTTTTCAGTGGGAAAGCTACAAGAGTTGTGAGTGATGAGGAACTGATTCATGAGATTATGGAGGTTGAAATTCTTGCAATCTGCAAGCTAGAGACCCAGGACAGCCAATGGTGTAATTCAGCATGAGTCCAAATGCCTGAAAACCAGGACAGCCAAGTACAAACCACAGTCCAAAGGCAGATGATGAGATAAGATGTCTGAGTTCATGCAGTGAGCCTGGAAAAAGGGATTCATTCTTCCTTCCTCTGTCTTTCATTCCATTTGGGCCCTCAATGGACTGGACAATGTCCATCCACAGTGGAGAGGGCACTCTACCTTACAGAGTCCTCCGACTCAAATGCTGATCTCATTGGGAAGCACACTCTCAGACACACCCAAAACTTATGTTTAATCTCGGGCACACTGCAGCCCCACCAAGAGCACACAGTAAGATTAACCCTTTGTCAAACTGGCATCCACATGCGTCTCTTTAAACCATACTTGATCTTTAAATGAAACAGTAATAAGGTCATAATGCTGCCTAACATGATATAACTATCTTGTGTAGGCTGAAATCACAGTAACCTCCACCTCAGAACAAACAGGAGGTAAAGTCCTTAAGTCATGTTTACTCTTCATCATATCCCATTACTTATAGACTATGATATAAAATAATAATAAATAAAATATTAAATAATATTCAAATACTGTGACATAAAATTAATACATTTTATGCTACGTGATAAGGAAATAAGAGAGGAAAGAAAACCAAGATTATACACAAACTCACATACACACACATATTCAATGCAAAATAGGGAGGAAACATTCATGACACTACCTGTGAGCAGGGGTGCTTTTCAACTTGCCAGAAAAAGGCAGATCCTGGCCAGAGGCAGCCAGCCACCATGGCTGTGGCCACATTACTGTATCATCTACTGTTCACAATCCACTCTGTCATGGACACAGCCTTAGGATCCACTGTGATTCAGTGCTGCAAGGCAGGCCCTGTAGGAATCTAAACCTATAATATAAATGAGAAATACAGTGGTGTTTTCACTGTGAGTGAAGGTGGCTCGAATAATTTTGTCTTCCAAGTCTGGTAAGGGAGCACTTTCCAGGGGAAAGAAGGAAACAAAACTGGGCAACACAAGCCATGGTTTAAAAGAAGGGAGTGCGATGCTGACCAAGTTGGCTGACAGGTTTGGTTCTTACGAACAAGCCATCAGTTAGCGGTGTCATTCTGAGAGCGCCTACAGACTGGGCTGTCATCATGAAGCTGTGATGCCCTCACCACATCTGCAGGCAACTTTGATCCACACTTCCTAATGGCCCATCTTACCAGTCACCCTCACCTCTGCCAATATAACACATGTGCCTTTCCCTCAAGATTCAACAAGGTCATTTGTTTTACTGGAAGTTATGTGTGTGCTCACTTAGTCGCTCAGTCGTGTCCAACTCTTTGTGACCCCATGGACTGTAGCCCACCAGGCTCCTCTGTCCATGGGGATTCTCCAGGCAAGAATACTGGAGCGGGTAGCCATGCCCTCCTCCAGGGTATCTTCCCAACCCAGGGATCGAACTCAGGTCTCCAATGTTGCAGGCAGATTCTTTACTGTCTGAGCCACCAGGGAAGTACTTCACATTTAATCAAAATCTAATCACTTTATGCCACTTTGCATCTTTTGTCCCCACTTTTCTGAAACTGTCACCTCTAAGAGGGAGAGAGAAAGTTGGGTGCAGTGCCAAAGGGTATGGATTTTAGAGCCTGAGAGAACCAAAAACCTTGAACAGATTCTTTACTCAAGCTCACTTTCCTCATTTGTGTCTCTATCTCTTGTTATGACTTTTAAATGAAAGGTACCATGTTACAAGAGTAGGTATTAGCTAACTCACTGGCCAGTGTGCTCACACATGTCTGTGCACACACCTATACTCATCCACAGCTTGGTGACAAGGAAAGCTCACCACAATGAAAATCAAGGGATCTGCAACCTTGAACAGTTCACAATCCTGTAAGCCACAGTGTCCTCCTCTACACATGAAAGTTTGCACAGTCCTCTCTCTCTGTACACAAAGGGAATGGATGGGGAGATTGGTTCTGAGAACCCCGACAGACACCAAAATTTGTGAAGCTCAAATCCTGTAGATATAATGGTGTAGTACAATGAACACAGTCACCCCTCCGTACTGAGGGTTCTGCATTCACTAATTCAACTGAATGGCAGCTCATTGGTTGAAACTGTGAATGTGAAATCCACAGATAGAGCGGACTATACTGTGTGTTAGTCGCTCAGTGGTGTCCAACTCTGCAACCCCATGGACTGTAGCCAGCTAGGCTCCTCGGTCCATGGAATTCTCCAGGCAAGAATACTGGAGTGGGTAGCCATGCCCTTCTCCAGGGGATCTTCCCAACCCAGGGATTGAACCTGGGTCTCCTGCATTGCAGGCGGACTCTTTACCATCTGAGAAGGTCATCTCTGAGAATCTAGTTCAAGACACAGAGTCTACATTAAGTCAACATTAAAGCAGCTCAACATGAATTGGCATGGAATGTGTCCCAGGATACAGTATTAAGGGCAAAGTACAGAACTCTGCACATGTCATCTCCCATTCACGCAACTGTGTTCATAGATTATCTCTGGAAAGATATGTAATGAATGAGCATTAGCAGTTGATTCTGAAGAGGGGAGTCAGGAGCTTACTTTACACTGTATATCCTTTGTAGTCTTGCAGCATGTACATTCTTCACCTTTTTTTTTTTAATAGTTTAAAATCTAGAAAAGAAGTCCCTATTATGAGTGGGTACAAAATGGCTCATGTTTATTATAGTATGTGTTTGCTTTCATGATAATTTTATGTTTATTATGTTATAAAATTAAATGACATAGTCTACATTCTGTAGAACCTTAAGGCTAAATTTTTCCACCTTAATAATTAGTCTCTAAAACCATATAATTCTTGCAGACTGTTTGAAGTTACAGAATCTTGGTGAAAAGAAATACCTTCTAGGAAATATCACGGGTCAAAGGTAGGGAGAGCAACTTGATTTGGATCAGGCCCTTTATACGCATTAAACTACTTAATCCTCTTAACAGTTCTCTCTGATGTTACTGTCTCCACTGCACAGAAGGAAAAAAGGAAGTTCAGAGGAGTGAGATGACTGGCCAAGGATGAGCTAAATTAAGGATGAGCTAAATTTTAAACTGCTTTAACCTAACTCCAAGCCTATATGCATTCCAGTTTGCCATGCTGCCTCCTGGAAGCAATCTAAAGAAACAGGTTCATATTAAGAATATTAGCCATTTAAGTGAGTGGAGAAAGGAAGAGAAATGCCATATAAAAAGTAGACTAGAGCTGACTTAGTGACTATGAGCCATGTCTGTTTCCTGTTGGAGGCTTTTCAGCATCAGGGTAAGCTTCTTAAACACATCCTCTGGTTCATGCTTCAGATGTACCCCCTGGACAATTTAGCTTTATTCCACATAAAGTGGATTTTAAAGAGTCTCTTTCCAGAGGATTAACGCTACAGATGGAGCCCAGGCTGAATAGACCAGCCAGAGCCACCACAGCTCAGGGGTTCTGTTGAGTCTTCTTGCCAAGTGACAAGCACGTGGTCCACCAGGATTCAAACTCTGCCTTCCAACAGCCAAGTCATTCAAGCCCATTTCATCAACCCTTGTTTTACAGATGGAAACAAAATCTGAGAAGTACAAGGACAGAAAGAGGAAGCGTGAATTGGAACTCAGATCTCCCACCTCTCTATCCTCGTACACTAAGATATGGGCATGAAAAGGAGCTTCGTTTCATTTCTGTGAGGTCGCATAAGATGCAGGTTAAGAGTACACTCTCTGAAATTCCAGTGACCTGGGGTTTTTCCCTACACAGTCACGTCCCCAGTGTGTGATCCTGGGCAGGCACTTCACTTCTCTAAGCCTGTGTTCTTATATGTAAAGTGAGGATAACAATTATACCTACTTCACAAGTTAAACTTTGTGTGAATTAAATGAAATAACACATGAAAAGTTTCAGACAAAAAAAGAACATAAGTTAGCTCTTTTATCATTATCATCTGACTTAGAGTTGGATTTTTGTAAAGAACAAAACCAAACCAAAAACCCACTAAGCATATATGTATGCTTCTGCTTCAGTAGGCCCTGAGCCCTTCAGGTGCAGGGACCATGTCTTATTCACATTTTTAACTAATTTGTAAAGGGATATAGTATATTAATATTCCAAGAGCCCCCTATATCCAGTGAGAGGTTTCCTAGTGGAAAGCGCCATGGCTTATACCACAGAACTCCCCATGGACACCACGTCCAAGTACCTTACCTGTAAGGCTTGGATGAAAGAAGACAACAGGAATTAGCTGAGCTCATCAGATCCTACTCTTGGTATGAAGGAAGGAGCTACAGTATGATGGAACAATAGCAGAGAAAGAAGCCAAAAGATGCACGTAGAGATAATAGTAAAGAAGGCAAGGAAAATTAGAGAAAAGAGAGTGGGAACAGAGGAAAAGGAGGCACACCCAGCAGATGCTTCATCGGAAGGGAGGAACCTTCCCCACTTTACCAAAAGGGATTACATTCAGCTGTTTGTAACCATGAGCCAGTGACAATGGCCCATGCACACAGTATCTCCCATAAAAGATGAACAAACAGAGGAAAGCAGTCGAGGGCTGCTATAGCAGATCCTCTAAAGAAACAGGCACCCAGGCTTTTTTAATTTCTCTGCTTCAGCCTCCTTTGAACATGGCTGCCAACCTAAATGTCATCACGTGCTACAGGATTCTTCCAAATTCCAAGAATAAAGAATGCAAAACAGAAAAAATCCAAACGTGCTCCTCCTTGTGGTTTCAGTCTCTGCTAGATATCCCCAAGTCTGCCCATGGCTGTCCACCCATGCCACAAGAGCCACGTGCATGCATGCTAAGTCTCTCAGCGTGTCCAACTCTTCTGACCCCATCGACTGTGGCCCGCCAGGCCCCTCTTCCCATGGGATTCTCCAGGCAAGGATACTGGAGTGGGTTGCCACACCTAGACGCAAACCAGGCTGGGAATGAAGACTTTTAGCTGGGCTTGTCACCAGTCCAAACAAATCGAGGGCTCTGTTACTAAAGGACAGGAGAGCGGATATTGAAGAGGCAACTAGCACCTTCAGGTACCTTCCCTAGGCCACGCATTAGCTGCCAAGGGAACAACAAGGAAGGAAGCAAGGGTGCCAGACCGGGACTGGACAACCTGATAGTGTTCAGACCGTGTCCCAGTCTTTGGGAGACCTGCTAAGGGCCAAGATTTCCATCCTCCTTATTTCCTTCTCTTTAAAATAAAATCTTATTTTAAAAAATAACTTAAGTAGTCTTCTGGGTTCTTTTTTCTACTTAAAAGAAGCCAAATAATATAGGCCCACTTACCAACATGTATCTGGCATACAAAAAGTTCTCAGTCGATGTTCATTACACTGAATTCCATGAATAACCATATATTCTAAAGTGTTCAGATATAACAAGCTAAAAAACAACATAACTAAGGATGGTAAGAGTACGATGGAAGCTTGGTACAACCCTTAAAATAAATATAAGTGGCCGCCACAAACCAAAGTGCACAAACTGCAGAATCCAGCCATATCAAAAACTAACAGCCCTAGGGCTTATTAAGAAATAAGCCTAAGCTTACAGACCTAGAATAGGAACAAAGAAAGGTAATCCAATAATAAATAAAATCAGGATGGCCAGTAGAATTCTAGTCCCAGTTGAAAATCCAACCTCAAAACGAAGCGATGTCTTTATTATTCTACAGGGAATTGCAGACTCTCCTTTTCTTACTTCATCCTGACCTTCAGCCATTTCTTTGCTCTTTAGCACCGCTGAGACTTTCCAGAAGACATTCCAGAAAGTTTCTTAATACAAGTTAATGCAAGTCTTTCAGTCTACAATTAGAATTAAGCTTTCAAATGAAGATGATTGATAACACACTCACTTAAACTCACATTAAAAGGTACATGACTGACACTGAAGCCTCTCTAGGCAAAGCAGAGCTAACCTGATGAGGAATGGAGATGGTTCACTCACTAGGAGAGAAGGAAACCATGTGGATGGGTATACACTTGACAAAACGGAGTTCTTGAAGATGGGAAAGTGAAATCAGGAAGTGGGGACTGGGGGGGGGGCCTAGTGGGGACTAGATAGCTACACATCCATGTCCACAGCAGCATTAAAGCAACCCAAGTGTCCATCAACAGATGAAAGGATAAAGAAAATGTGGCATACACAGGCAATGGAATCCTACTGTCTTACAAAGGAAGGAAATTCTGACATATGCTACATGAATAAAACTTGAAGACAATACTCTAAGTGAAATAAACCAGTCAGTCACAAAGGGTCAAATACATGAGATACTTAGAGTAGTCAAATTCACTGGTGGCTCAGTGTTTAAGACTCTGCCTGCCAATGCAGGTTTAATTCCTGGTCCGGGAAGATCCCACATGCTGAAGGACAACTGAACAAGTGTCCCACGACTACTGAGCCTGTGCTCTAGAGTCCAGGAACTACTGAGCCCATGCATAACTGAAGCCCGGGCACTAGAAAGCCTGTGCTCTGCAACAGAAGTCACCACAATGAGAAGCCCACACACCCCAACTAGACAGCAGCCCCTGCTCACCACTAGAGAAAAGCCCCACGCAAAAGCAAGGAAGACTCAGCACAGTCATAAATAAATAAACAAAAGGAGAACACTGTTTGTCAAGGGCTGTGGGGAGTAAGGAGTTATTGTTTAGTGGGTAAAAGGGTTTCAGTTTTGCGAGGTGAAGAGTTCTGGAGAGGGATGGTGGTTGTGGTTGTACATAATGTGAATACTCTTAGATACCACTGACTGTCACTTAAAAATGGTTAAGATGGTGATTTTTATGCTATGTGTATTTTATCACAATTGAAAATACATATTACTTTTTAACCAAACTGAAAGGATATCTAGGCATTAAAAAAGAGAAACAGAAGCAACTTGTTTGCTTCATGACTTTACCTAGGTCTTCTACTTCTGCCACCAAAGGGTCACAAAGAAAGGGAACTTTCGTAACTGACATGGCAAAATTGAGGGGACAGTACAGAGAACTCCCATGCCCCCTTCCCCAACACATGTAAAACCTCCCCATTATCAACATCCCCACTAGAGTAGAACGTTTGTTTTAACTAATGAATCTTCACTGTCACATCATAATCACCCGAAGTCCATAGTTTACATTAATATTCACTCTTGATGTCAGATATTCTATGGGTTTGGAGGGAAATTTTTTTTAATAACTCATAGTCACAGAAAACCCAAATGAACTAACTCAATATTAAATTATTCATGACAACTCTATTGTATTAAAACCCAACATGCACAGAAGAGTGTGTTAAATGTGCATTAAAATAATAGAAATGTAAACATTTGCTATTCAAAGCGTGGTCTAAAGACAGCAGTACAGGCAGGCCCTGGGAGGAATGTTCGAAATGCAGAAGCTCAGGCCCATTCCAGACCTACAGAATCAGAATGTGCACTTATCAAGATTCCGAGGTGACTCATCATGCATTAAAGCTTGAAAAGCATTGTTCTAAAGGATTCAGAACTGCTTGATCCGTTGAGATGGAAGGAAAATAGGTTCTTAAAGTCATTATTGTACTGTTAAGTCAAATTGAGGGAAAGGTCCATGTTTTGCTATTCCTTAAGTTCTTAAAAATGCTTAAAGCCAAATCCATTTATTGTTTTGAACATAAAAAATACTTAAACTGAAATTTTAATTCAATTTGTTGAAGACAGTATTCTCTGAAGACTGTATATAGCCAAATACTAGCTTTTACAGAACAGAAAAGATTAAAAGCAGCAAAGTGCCAAGCACAAAGCTCTCACTGAGTGGCTGATGGTAGATGTGAAATTCCAAGAACTCATCATTACAAAAGAATTAATGCATGGTAGAGTAATATATTCACCAAGGAAAGTACTGACCCTCATAAATGTTCAAAGCAGTGAATTTTGGTCACTGGTAAAATGT
Source organism: Aepyceros melampus (assembly GCA_006408695.1). Taxonomy (NCBI): domain Eukaryota; kingdom Metazoa; phylum Chordata; class Mammalia; order Artiodactyla; family Bovidae; genus Aepyceros; species Aepyceros melampus. The sequence goes on from SJXQ01003387.1 coordinate 35,970, forward strand.
GAGGAAAGCTACTAATATTCACAGCCAACTGGATTCACTTAATGAGATTAAAATGATACACTTAATGATTAAAATGATAGGTCAGAAAATATATGCTCAAAAGTCCAATGAACACAAAAGAATAAAAAATTTGACAAATATTTATTCCCAATACTAAAATAGGGTAAGAAAAAGAGAAAAATCCATGTGTGGACTGAGAAAGCCTTCTCAGTGGGATTTTGTATGTGGTTTTATTCTAATGTGATTTCCCCCGTTACCTCTGCAGCAGTTAGTTTCAATGCTAAGTTTACACTCAATGTGTGTGTGCATGCTCAGTCACTCAATCATATCCTTTGCAACCCTTTGGACTGTAGTTGACCAGGCTCTTTTGTTCATAGGATTTTTCAGGCAAAATTACTGGAGTGGGTTGCCATTGCTTCCTCCAGGGGATCTTCCCAACCCAGCAATTGATTCTACATCTCCTACATTGCAGGCAGATTCTTTACCTGCTGAGCCATCATGGAAGCCCTTATACTTAATATGAAGAATAAATTCCTAATAGGAGGATAACAATTAGTAACTGTAAAGATAAAACAAAGATGACTGGGGGTGGGAGCAGAGGGGCAGCTGCAGTGCAAGATTGTCTCTGACACCAGGACTTCATGACTGGAAAACACTTTGCACTTAATGAGAATCTTTAACAGTTATTGGGAGCTCCGCCTGCTTTCATTTTCTTTTTTTCTGGCATACTTCCATTCACTCTGGCTTTTGCAACAGTAAAAATAAGAAAATCTGACTCAACTAAACCAAGTGTTACTTTACAAGTACAAACTGAAAATCAGTCTACAGTCTGGCTTGTTTTTGTAACTGCTGTTGATTTTAAGCAACAATCCAGAGAACCCTTTGAGCCTTATACGAGCTCATCAGTAACAAGAAAGTCATTCTTAAATAATTTTTAATGTTTTTCAGAGTGAAAAAGAAATTCTTCAAACTACTGAATGTCTTGGCACATTTCATATGCCACCTAGCGTTCCTATTACACAATGAGAGCAGACTTGGAAGTAAAACCTCACTCCATGGCAAAATTAGAGGTGGATTTGGCTCTTGATTGTTTGAAATGACCATAACATCTTAGTACTTGATTCCAGGTCCACAGGTGAAGTCTTCGGGGATGAATTTCATACTTTCATAAATGCCTTGCTGACATTTTATCAATCTTATAGAACAGATAATATTTTGTTGAACAAAACAAGGGGATAACAACTTAAGAACAGGGAGAAAGTTGTAAGAAACAAGAAGCCACCCTTATGCTGTGATAAACATCTGCAGGCTTCAGCAATTGTCTGCTGAAGCAGTTTGAAGACAAAATGTTTTTATCTCAGAAGAGAGCTACACTGAAAGCTATACCTTTGACACTGGCAAAAATGTGGGACACATGAAGCTGAGACTCCCAGATCAGCTGTGAGCTGTGACTAGGTCTGATGCTAAATGCCTGCTGTCACCAGATCCCAGGAAAGAACAAAGTAACACAGAGCTGAGTTGGGGTTCACCATGTGCAGGGGAACCTGCTCTGTGGCTCCCAGCAACCTGAAAAAAATCACAGAATGAATGTTCAACCTAGAAAGGAAGCCTGAGGCCCATCAGAGAAGGAAACTGGGACCCATTCCAAGAACCTATGTCATACAAATAAGATATTAAACTTCATTTCCCTTCAAATTAATTCAACTTTGTCCAATCACATGAAATGAAGATTCTATAAACTAAATCTTTCCTATGTTCTCTTTATAGCTATTTTTGCTCAGTACTGAATATCTACATTTAGATGCCCTCCAAAATACACAACTAAGGCATTATAAGTGTTTCCCTATGGCTCCCAGAAACCATTAAGAGCACCTTAAAATACACAGAATCACAGAAAAATAAAGAACATATTTCACAGACATTTGCTTTTTTACCTAGACAGAGAAACTATGTACTTAAGCAAATTCTGGGTCTTTTAGAAGACAGTGTCAATTTTATTGCTTTTCGAAATGGTATGTAAAGCTGAAAATTTGCACATAAGCAGTTTCCATCTTTAAATATATTTATGTGGTAAGGTAAAGTACATGCATATGAATATACAGAATTTTTTTAATCATCATCATTTACATTAGAAATTTCTTTATACAACTTTTATCTTTAAAAAAATTAGTGACTGGTAAGAATCCTCTGAGACGGCAGCAAATCCAGCTTTCCATTTAAGCAGCCTTTCACTGAGAGACATGAGTGATGGCAGATGAAGGCCTCTTAAGAATAGACTCAACAGAAAATGACAGGGGTTCATTCACTGAGAGTTTTGTTCCGACTTGTTTGGCTACGAAAAGGTCTTTTGCACATCTATCTATTGTAAATGTGTATTTCTGGCTCTCCTTGACTAAACACTCCCTGGGTTTCTTAGGGGCCTCTTCAAAGGCCTCTTTGACAGATGATATTTTCAACTCGGGACCTGATTTGTCATTATGAGTTTGTTGGAATAATGAGTGGAATGGATTATGTTTAAGTGGCAGAGGGTGCCTGGTGCTTTCTTTGCTGATCTTGGTTAAGACGTGCCCTTGAGCTGCCAGGGTGTCCATGTCAACAACAGGCGAGAAATTCCGTCTGGGTGGAGAGAATGCAGACCTCTCTGGGAGGGCCTGGTGACCCTGAAGGTCACTTCTTAAGATGTGGCCCTCAGGAGTGTGAGGCAGCACCAGAGAGCCTTCCAATTTCGGTGGCATCACGTCATGATCTGCTCCAAGTCCATCCTGCAGTCGTACTCCCTTCAAGTCCCAGCTGGTCCCAGGCTTCAGGGCCTGAACTGACGTGGTAGCGTTCAGCAGGCACTGCTGGTAGAGGAGGGTGTCACTAATGGGGCCACACTTGGGCCAAACTAAAAGTCTCGAGGATAGGGGATACTGTCTGTAAGTCGTGGCCACGCTGACATTGGAAGAAATTAGTTCCATATTCCCAGAGCCTGAATACTGCATGGTGAGATCAAGGCAGGTGGGCAAAAAATTGCAGAATTCTTTGTTTGGTGGTTCCACTGGGTGGGGCTGTAGGCACTTTTGTAGGAGCTGTACTCAGAACCATGCACCATGCGGCTGGGCAGGAATAAGGCAGCAGCTTGGGAAGCTTCCAACATCTCCCTCTCTTTATATTCTCTCTCCAGCATAATGTTCTCCAACTCTTTATCAGCAAAGGCCCGCCTTTTCCTCATCCGGTCACTTACGGGGGGAGGTAGAGGTAAACTCCCTCCCATATAAGTCTCTGATGGAATGGGGCGATAGCCTAAAATAAGTAAGCATTGCACATGACAGAGATTAACAATAAGGAAAAATCTGGAAATCCAGAAGGCAACAGAAACAATGTATATCAGCACAACAGTTATGTACAGTTCCATATTACTGGTATTTTTATACAGAAAGCAAAAGTATGGGTTCAATTTTAAATGAATCCCTTCCCAGGGAAGGATATCCATACTGTAACTTTTTGTTGTTGTTTTTGTTGTTATGATAGGTTTGTTTATTTTGACAGGCATACTTTACTGACTGAAATTTTAATATTCTCCCCAGGCTCCTATATATTAAGAAGACAAGGCTACTCAGCTTGCTTCAATCAATTCTTTATTACTATCCATGTCACCTTTTTCCATTATTTAAAAAAAGATATCTATACCTAGAGCTGATGTCACTTTTATTTTCTAAAGTTGGCTCATTATGTACACATTGTTACAGTTGCAGAATAATCCAAGGAGAACTAGGGAAAAAGAGAAAGTTAAAGAAGATTAGTGAGGAGAAAAAAGAGGAAAGACTTAAGGAAACAGAAAAACATAGAAAATTGAAAAGAGCTGTTAACTAGTTAAAGAGTCTCTGCAATGAACAATTTTTTTTTTTTTGCAGTGAACAATTTAACCGGGCCCCTACCCCCACCTCTCACTACCAGTACAAAGGCCAGAGTATGCCCTACTATACAGAAAATAACTTGATCTAAAATATTTTTCACCAGTACTAATCATGTTGGCCAGATACCAAAATGGTTGAACAAGCAATCACTAGAACATAGGTTAAGTCTTATACATCTTATAAAAATAGGGATAAAGTAAAAAACAAAGATTAGTATAAAACATAAATAGAATTCCTGGCAGCATAAAATACTTTTGGGTATTTCAGCCCCAAGCACTCACCACTGTCAAGTTTGTTTGAAGGATTCATTGTGATGTTTGTGTTCACATAGTGACAAACCCATCATACTCATTTGCAAATAAAATATAATTTGAAAATGAATGTGTACATTTCTATGGTGAGCTCTTGCCAGAAAGTTATTTACTTGGATTTTCTATTCCATTCGTCCTCCCACTTCTCAAGTTGCTTTGGCACAATTTCAATTTATCAGTGTGGTCCCTATGGTTATAAATCTGTTTACCCAGTTTGTAACCAAATTCATTTTGAATGCATGAGAAGCCATTCTAAGGTCAGAAGTATACAGCGCAGGGTAAGACATGAACAAACTTTAAAACCTGTCCAGAAACAACTCAATTCAGAAGCCACATAGGAAAAACAATTCAAATGCCTACTTTAAAAAAATAAACCTGCTTTTCAACCTGAGCCTTATGAAATGGCAGCAATTAGAGAAATATAAACTTTCCTTTCTTTAAATGGTGAGAGACAGTCAATATATTATTATATCAATAAATAAACTCCATACTCAAACTGAACCATTTTTAAAAATCAGTAGTATTTTAAGAAAAAGTAATATATCCCCAAGTTTTAAAGAAAACAAACACACGGAGAGGCATCACTCTGTTCAAATTCAACCTCCACTTTTCTTGTGTGATTCAAAACTTTTTCCACATTCTACAATCTACAAACTGTCAATGTACCAAAATGAAGCGTGGAATAACTGCAATTTAAGCAGATAATCCAAAGAGAAAAGGAGTACAATTAAAAAGAGAGGGATTAAAGGCTGGACTGCCCAGACTAAAGGCAGTGGGTAGCTCTTAAACTCACTTGACTCATTCTATTTAGTTCCAAATGAAACTAAAGATTTCTTTTCTTTTAATGTATTTCCTTCCAGGACATCTGCTCTGGGATCATTGGCAGTGTATCTGTGCATCCCTCACACGAGGGCAAATTTCACAAGTACTCCATGTTAACCCATTAACTACTAGGCAGAAAACAAAATTACCAGTGAAAAAAAGGAGGTATGTGAGATTAGTTTTCCTAAATCCTAATTTCCTTCCCAAACCCAAACTTTCCAGTAAAAACCAATTCCCCCTCAGATTGCTCCTTCACAGATAAGTGAAAATGCCATGTGCCTGAATAATGAGAATCACTGAGAACACAGTTTAAAAGGCTAAAGGATAATTCTGCGTTGCTTTACCTTCTAAAATGCTTTTGGCCAGCAAACTGGGTGCCCTGACTTGCCTCTGATACACTGCTTTGCGCTCGAAATTATTCTGTTTCCCGGAAAGCCCCTTCTTGTCCTGTAAACACAAGAAACATAATCAATAGATGTC
>SJXQ01003387.1:41785-51925 GCA_006408695.1 Aepyceros melampus
GTTCTAAATGATTTTCCCATCCCATGTAAAGATGATTCTAAACAAATTAATATCAGCACCCCTTAATTCCAGCACAATAAGCTAGATGCTCTGTCCGAACCCTCCAATTGGGGGGCAAGGGCCTGGGCTTTCCCTGGGGCCACTATTCGAAAGTCATCCAGACATAGTCCACATTCAGAAGTGGAGGGACAGCGAGGAGGACGTGAAATCCACAGTGGATGAGAAGGTAGGAGCCGGGCCCTAAAACAGAGCTGTGGCAAACCGCTGTGACTTGGGAGCCCAGCCTAAGGCCAAAGAAGCCGCCGGGCACCCGACGTTGGTCAGAGATGTGGAGCAGGTTTCTCCTCGAAGCAGGGCTGATGGGACCCGGTAGAGAGTTGACGGGGAAAAGTCGGAAGTTTTCAGGTCTGCCCAAAACTCCAAGCTGTTCACTGGGCACCAGAAGGTGAGCAAAACCAGAGTCGGGCGCACCCTCTGTCACCGCCTGGTAGGTGGAATTCCGGGCCCTTCCCCACCCGCGTCCCGCCAGCAAGCCGCGGGGAGCTCGAGAGAACCAGAGCCCGCCTTGCAACACGCGGGACACCGGAGGAGGCCGCACTGACGCCCAGGCACCTCTGGAGTCCAGCGCGCCGCGCTCTCTGGGGGCCTTGGGAGGTTTCCCATGAGGATCACTGCCCAAGGCTTGCATGTGATCCACTCCCTGGCCCCTTCTCGCCAAAAAGTTAATATCAAAAATTCTCCATCCACCCCCAAGTGGGAGCTGCCCGCGCAACTTCTCTCTTCGGAGCGCGCTTGCACAGGGACACAAGGACACGCACAGTCCCAGGAAGACCCTTTCCCTTCTTGCCCCGCGCTGGCGGCAGAGACCTGTCAGCTGGTTCTTAGGTAGTTCTCCTCGAAGTTAGACGTCTCTTCTAAATTACCACGTCACTTTTGCTCTCATCTCTAAGAAACAGCAACCCACTCCAGTATTCCTGCCGGGAAAACCCCCTGGACAGAGAAGCCTGGTGGACTACAGTCCGGGGGTCGCAGAGTAGGACACGACCGACACACATGTAAATAGGCAGCACTTTCCTAAGTGGCCCGTGACTGCAGAAGCGCTGTGAGCTCTACGTGCCGGGTGGTTCTTTTTCTTGAAAATACGGCCATGGACTTAGGGCGCTGCATCAGCCTCTGTCCTCGGCCTCTGTCCTCCGCTTCCCCCCAACATCACCAAAATAAACGATAAAATATAGAAAATCGAAATAAAATTATGTCCCATAATGTCCCCAACGGAACTTAACCACTTTCAAGACTCTGCCTGCTTCTTAACACAAAATCTTTTCCGCTAAGTTCCCCAGCGATGGCATGGCTTCCTGCCTCCCGACACCGCAGGCCAGCGTGGGCAGAGGTGTCCTCACATCCGTCTGAGGCAGGGCCAGGCGCCTCGAAGACCCAGGCCGAAGAGTGTGCGTTACCCGCGTCCCCGACTCCCGACCCCCACCGCGGCCCCAGACACCCGGGAGGGGGCGAGCCGGCTGGCGGGTACGCACCTCCGTGGCCTGCTGCCGCCGGAGCGCCACCTGGGCGGCCATGACGCGCTGCCGCTCCACCACCAGCAGGCAGTTGGCGCACTGGCAGTCACGCCAGCGGCAGAAGCGCTTGTGGCCCTTGAGGCAGGACACCACGCCGTGGTTGCGGCAGCGCGCGCACTTGGGCGTGCGACTGAGCTTGCGCGGCTCCGCGCCGCCGCCCGCGTTTGCGCCGCGCTCCGGGGGCCCGGCAGGCGCCTGCGAGGCCTGCGGCGCCGTGGGCGGCCTTGGCGCCAGGGCTCCCTGACGCTCCGGCCGCCCCGGCACCCCTGGGGATGCGGCCGCCTCCTCCCCGTCGCCCTCGTCCTCCGCGTCGACGTCGTCCTCGTCCTCCGCGTCGTCGTCCTCCTCGTAGGCAGGCGGCGGGCTGGGCCCGGGCGGCGCTGGCGGCGGTGCCCCGCGGCTGTCCTCCTCCAGCTCCAGGCTCTCCACGTCGATCTCCCAGTCCACGGCGGGACCCGGCTGCCCGTCCGCATGGCACACCACGCCTCGCCCGGGCCTATGCTCAGTGGCCTGCACTCTGGAGAGACAAGAAAACACCCAAAGACCCACCGACCGACCTCCGTCAGGCACCGGCCCCAGAACGCCTGGTCTGCCCGCCTCCGACCTCTTGAGAAGCCCACTTCTCTACACGTCCTTCACATCCAGACCACACAAGCATTTATTTCTTGTATCTTTAGGCCCCCTCAGGGTTTCCCAACCCAGCAAGGTTCCTATCTGTGCATTCTACGTGCTCTGTGAACACCAGCCCTCTCTGGCTTTACACACGCTTTGGGGACAAGTCCCTGGGTAAAGATAGAGTGTTCAACTACCATGGCCTTGGTCACTAGTCAGACTTTGCCATATCCAACTAGTATAGCCATGATAAATATAAAAACGTCCATGGAAGAACTGTTTTCTTTCAGATCACAAGGGACCTTTGGACCCTGCGAGGTACCACCCACAATTCCCACACACCTGTCATCCTCCTACACCTGTCGGGCTTGGAGAGATTCTCTTATCCTCCCCAAACCCACCTCACACCCCAGCACACTCCCCCCACTTCAGGATACTGCAGATTTAATCAACTAAAAATCAAAGTTGTTTTGCTGCCAATAGAGTCCCATAGGGACATTGGGCACAGAGCTGCAGACACACCCGTCCAGCATCAACAGTGTTTCGGCCGCGCAGCACTAAGCCAGGCGGGCTCTGTGTACATCGCTTATGATTTGCACTTAAAGACAAGATATACAAGTAAAATAGGAAAGGTAGGGAAAGATGATTCACGCCCTTTGCCCACCCCAGCAACATCACATTAACTCACCAAGATTCTGAGGCCCCGGCTAAGCAGCCTAGGCAAAAGAAATCCAGCCTTGGGACCTTGCTCTTGGGCTGCTAGCAGGGCTTGCAAACAGAAATCGGGGTCGCCACACCCTGTCACGAAATCGGGGGCTGACAGCTGGAGGCCCGGAGTCCAGTGGATGAGGAGTGGAAGAGAAGGAGCATGGAGAAAGTGATCAAATTCTTAGCGAACACGCTCCGCACATCCCGGACTCTGATCATTCCTCAGCAGCCAGGCGCTTCACCTCGCTGAGGCTGCTTCTGGCTTTCTCTGACCTTAGCTGAACTGTAAGGTTGGGCCGTCTTGACCAGGTTTCGATCTCGAGTTCCCGGAACGCGCGGTCTGGCGGGCGCAAGCAGCAGCGAACAGCGCACTGCCCCCGGCTGTAGTCGCCAGCCTCGGCTCCCTTTCCTAGTATTATCCGCTCCGGCCCCCGAGCTTTGTGCCCGCTGATTGGCCGGTTGTCAGGCGGTGTGCACGCTGATTGGCCGAGGCGCTTCTGCTCGGCGCTCCCCGCCTCCTCGCGACCGCCGCGCCCCTCCCGCCGCGCTCCGCCAGAATCCTCCCCGGCGGCCTTCGGTGCAGCCGGGAAGTCTGTCCCGAGGTTAAAACCGAAGTGTGACGGCGCCGGCGGGAGCGAAGTCGCCATTTATCTCGTGGCCTAGAAAATAAGCAGACCACAGTCTTACAAATCACGTTGTCCTCAAAAGAAAGTAACAGACGACAAGGCAGCTTTCAGAAAAACTTAAGTCATCAGCATCACCAGTGTGTCTGCGACTCAATCATTAACCCAGTGTTAGGAGCGAAAATAAGAGAAGCGCAACGGAGGCATCTTACTTTGCCCTGCAAGAATAAATCAATGGTTACCTTGCACCCCAGCGCCGACTTAAGAGGACTTAATGGCCGGCAGATACTTCGGGGGCTAGCGCCACTCATCCTCAAGGTGAAAAGTGGTTCCTCGTTAACTTTCACCACGCCCGTGAGACAGGCAGGTCACCCAGTCACTTATATTTTTCTATATGAATTCCTATGAGTTGATTTGGGAGAGAACGGATATACGTGCCATTAAGAGATCAAAGTACAATATATTCACTCTAAGCAGTTTTTTTTTTTAACGAAACCGCCTTTTAAAGAGAACTTTTTGGTATTCGTGAATGTATTTATAAGAGGGAAAAGGGCTCCTTCGTAAATCTCTTCGTAAATGTTTTAAAAATGGTTACGTTTCCGACATCCTGAAGAAGGGAATTAGTCTTCTAATTCAACGCTGCATTTTATCTCTTGAACTAAATATAAAGTCACTTGGACACTTTCCTAGTTATACCATTAAGTAATCAGTGCCTCTTAGGAATGGTTTAGAAGACAGATTAGAAAACTGAATGCCTGTGCACTGAACACATAGTAGGCCCGCTACAGATATTTGTTAAACAAAGGAAATTACTGAAAGTTAGAAGTTAACCGCTAGTGGTAAAGAACACGCTTGCCAATGCTGGAGACACAAGAGACGTGGGTTTGATCCCTGGGTCGGGAGGATCGCCTGGAGGAGGGCATAGCAACCCACTCCAGTGTTCTTGCTTGCAGAATCTCATGGACAGAGAAGCCTGGCGGGTCGCAAAGAGACGGACACGACAGAGCAACTGAGCAGGCAGGCAGGCAGGCAAGCAGAATTAACCAAGCTCGAAGAGGTGGGAACGAGGGAGCTTAGGAAAGACTACTGTGAAACTAACGCGATGTGCTGGAGGCTCAGGTATTCCAAATCCTCTGGCGATGCGGAAAGTTCTTCCCTAGTTACCAGGCATTGGGATTTCTCTCTGTGCGGGTTCTTCTCTCTCTCGAACCGCTTTCCATGCCCAGCGAAGGAAGTAGAGAAACAGTTCTGTTTATTGCTGTCGGCTGCTCACTCCCTCTGGGCATTTCGGAGGGTGACATGGGAGCTGTGACCACTCAAACACAGGACAAAGAGCCAAGCAGACTCCTGTTTGGCACCACCTAGAAACACTGATTCTTAACCTTTTGCGTAGTTTCTTACACTCATCAATGCGCATTTATTCACCATGTTAGAGAGTCTGAATTCTTGAGCGCAGAAGTGTGTTATTTGTCCCATTTTTTCCCAATGATGAAACTGAAGTTCAAAGAGGAGCCCTGGGTCACGCAGTAGGAGGGCAATGGACTGGTATGCAAGGTCCTAGGTCGGCCTCTGTTCTTAAGTCTCAAACTTCGAAAGCCCTTCGTTTCAAGCCGGGAAAAACTCACAATGGTTTCGTGTTTTTTATTTCCCTGCGCGGCTTCTGATTTTAGTACCTGCCTTTCTGCGTCTCCCTGTTAGCTACGTTTTTACCTTTGTAAACAGCCTTTTCATTACTTCTACCGAGACGTGCTAACGAACTACAAACTTCCAACACTGCTGGCTGCGTGGGAGGGGGCGGAGGACAAGAAATCATTAGCCCTTCGCTAGTTGTTTTAAATATTAAGAAACAAGAAAGTAGGTTTGCTAAACTAGTGGTTACCCTAAAAGAGAGGAAAGTCACAAAAAAAGTTTGCAAATTTTGGGTAACTCAATCGAGGGGAAGGGGAACCAAGACAGAATGAAAAGGGAAAAGGGGCGGGATCTGCTGTTCCTAAACAGAAAATAAACAAGACAGGCAGCCCTTACTAGTTCGAGTTAAAAAAGCTCTACACGAGGAGGAAACACGTGGGATTTGTGAACAGTAAACCCTGCGGGCTGAAACCAGGACAAGGGGTTGGAGTTGGGGGGAGGAGGACACCTGAGGACGCTGAAGGCAGCTCCTGAAAGCGTATGGAGAGTGCGAGGCCCTCAGAAGTCTGAGCCCGTAGTGCCTTTCCCTGCTTCGCGTCTGGCTAGCTTTGGGGAAAGCGGTACCCGAGAATTTTCTGGAGGGGTGGAGCTCTCTGGATCCAAGTGGGTGGGTCCTGGACCATTCCCTCCACTGCACGCCAGCCCCTACCCTTCCTCCCTCATTAAAAATCTACACTACAGCCACTTCTACATCTACACCACTTCCTCCGGACTTCCCCACCCGTCTCCAGGTACCTTCCCCAGCCCGTCCTATTCTCTTTGCGCCCCACCTTTGGGGGCGTGCAACTGTAATCGTGATCCCATTGAATTGCACTCCATTACCTGCCCCTGAACTCCGCAAGAAGATCAAGATCCTTCCAATTGCTGAGAGGTGAGGTGGTGTGGGAGTGAGAAGTTTTTATCTTAGGAGGAGTTTAGGAAAATCTAGGAACTCTAATATTAAATCAGAAATTATCTGGATGGAGGCGGGGCCACGACTGCACAAACTGGTTAGTAAACTAAATATACAGAGGCAGCAGGAGTGAGAGAGCCCGGGCTGGTTGTTGGTTTTTCCATCCATTACCTGATTTGGTTAATTATACCCCTGGGCCTCAGTTGCCTTATCTGCAAAGTGGGAAGAATGTCCATCTTTGGCCGGTTGTACTAAAGAGGACAGTTTTCACACAATGGGAGTTTAATAAACGTTATTTGGCCAGTGGGCCGCCGCCCTTGCAGCCCCACGGGGGGCAGCTACCTAGTGTCTCCCCAACTTGACTGACAAGCAAGGGCGCCAGGAACCCAGCTCCTTTCCCCAGGGCCCTCTCTGAAAAGGGGTCAGGCCCTGACTGCAGATCTATTAGGCGAAGAAACAGGTTCTTTTGGCTTGTAAACCAACACCAAATTACAAAGTGCAATTCGGTGTCTCTCTTGTAAATTACAAAGCTGCGGGCCGCCACGGTCTCCGCCAGTCCCCCATGGTGGGGGTAGCTTCGGGAGTGTCTTCTTTCTGAGCTGGCCGGCGCTGGGGGCCCCTTCTCCCTCTCCCTTTCCTCCAACTCTCTCTCATCTCACACCCCTTTCCTTTCTCTTGAATTTCAGACACACGCAATGCTAACTTCCCCCTACCCCAGATCGAGTCAAGCAAGGGAAGCTGGAGCGGAGGGCGGGGACAGAAAGGGGGCGCGGAGAGTTTCCCTCTTTCAAAATGATAGGGGCTTTCTTCTCGGTTCTCAAAATAAAAAATAAAAGCATGTTTCAAATTGGCCGCGCTCGCCCGTCAATTCCTTGCTAAGAATCGCAGCCGGCCGCCCACCACGCCAGCTCATGTCCCACTTCAGGACGCCTAGCTTCCCAAGCCTGGCCCGGCCACTTCCCGCCGCGTTCTCTGAGGCCCCGGCTGCCATAATGGAGCGGGGTTTCTGGGTCCAGGCTCCTCTAGGGTAACCAGCTTGGAGGCCGAGAATCTAGGTTGGGAATAGGCTCTCAGGGGTTAAAATACAAAGTGAAATTAACCTTAAAGGAAAAGATAGGTGCAGACTCCTTGGCACGGTGACCCGCCCGCACTAAACGGTCAGTACCTAGGAGTTATTTGTTTTAGTTTTATCATTTGAACTCAAGGAACTGGCCTGCGGAGAGCCCAGGGGAGCCCGAAGCCGGGAAATACAAGGCCGATTTCCTGGGTCCTCGCCCGACTTTCCAGCATCCAGGCCAGGAGGTGAGGCCTGCGCTGCACCGCCAGCCTGAGCGGCCTCGCGACGTCAACCTGCCGGCAGCGCCCGGGTGCTGAATGGTTTTTGGAACCGTCTAGGCATCGCAGAAGAGCTCTGCTTTGGCTGATAAACGCTCCGGTTTCTTTTCAGAAGACGACCTCAAATCCACCTCCTCTCGCGGAAGGCTACTCTTAACGTTATATCGTCTCACAACTTCGACCGGCTGTGGACGCAGCGAAATAAATAATCCCAGATGGGACTGCGGCGATTCGATTTCCCAATTTGCTTTGCGTAATCAAATATATGACCTGTCAGAAGCCAAGAGGAGGGGGCCGGGGGATGAGGCAGCTAGCGGAAGATAACTGTTCTCCGCGAGGCTTTAGAAGTCTCCTTTTCCCTGCTCCCTGCTCTGCATGTCTAGGGAAAACAAGCTGAACAAAAAAGGACAATGTGATCTGCGCTCTCATCCCTCCTCCGTGGGAAGCAAGGTTTAAATCACAGGCATTTATGGCAGAAGGGGACGCACTGTCAACGCCCCATCGTTTTACAAACGGAGAAGAAAATTGAGTTTTGGAGAGTGCATGGGACTTGCTAAGGAGACACGCAGCTCCACAGTGACTGCGTAAGACCAAAGGGTCCGCAGTAACTCCCCCTCCACCTCAAAGTCTTCACACCATTCAAACAAACAAAAATGTGCCCTTTGTGGGATGCGGATGGAGTTAGATGCCCGGTGTGTGAAGCAATCCTAGAACATCCAAGGATCTGCCAGCCAGCCCGACCCACCCCCAGGCAGTTTCCATCCTCCATGCTGGGAAATGTGGCTCAATTCACTTGGGGGTCAAATAGCTTCTAGGAGATGAAGCAACTGCAGGCGTCTATGACTTCTCAGTACCCATTCCAAATGGCCGTCAGGGGAGGTAGAGGCTCAGGCTTGTAGTGGGGCCTGGGTTCCATCCCATGGGCGTGTCCTTGCTTGTTGCCACATCTGGAGGCACACTGAGCTCCTGCTGGGGGCCTCCCTGAAGCCCCTGGGGGCCTCATGCTTACCTGACCATGAACCCTTATCCCTGAGAACTGCTCACCTCTACTCCCATCCCATACTGGGCCTTACTGTCCTAATTTCTAGAGGACACCCTTTAACCACACTCAAATCACTCTCCATATTTTCCCAACAGTCCAACTATTAATATCAAGTAGAGAAGAAGAGGAAAGCAAAGTGTTTGTGGTGGAGGCACTATGGTGAAAATTTAATTCATCCCTGGTAGGACCCATTGGGTAAATCCTTTCACTTTCCTGGGCTTCCGGTTTCTTGACTAAAGTGATTTCATTGGTTTCCAAGTTCTCTCTCAAACAGTAACAAATGTAAACTACCATTTGATGGACTCATGGTTCAGATCATAACGGCATGAAGAAAGGAGGACAAGAAGAGGAGAGGGGAAAAAGAATTAGAAACAAACAAACTTGGTGTTGATTCTGACATCTTGGTGATATTCTGCTCCTGCATATTTCCATTACTGATCTTATCTAATCGAAATGCAAGTCAAGTATGTGATAATAAACCCAAAAATGTCAACTAGTGAAAGAAAGGGCATGGAGTAATTTCATAAAAGATTCCGTCTCCTAGAGCCCAGATCCAGTGTGGTGGATTCATTCAAGTGACAAAGAGGGTTCTCACATGTCATCAAGGTTACATGATGCTGTAACTTCCAGATTCAGTCCAGATGGCTGAATTTTAAGAAAAGAAAAAAAAAATTACCAGGTCACTTAAATAGGCCTCCCTATCCCTATTCTGTGTGCTAAGCTCTTCTGGGGTTTGAGTTTGGGCTCTGGAGAGGGCCAAAATATCTTCTTTGCTGTTAACCCCAGGCAGTCTCCCTGAAATGTGTCCTTGCTGGCTGGCTGAATTCCTTCCAGTTTCTACCAGAAGCATCCCTATGGTCAAGCTTTACTCTAACCTAGCAGAAGATTCCAACAGTGTGACACAAATAGCACAGATGCTCCCTCCTGATGGATTGGGGGTGGGGAGGGAGTGGCTAAGAAAAGAGGATCAAACTGTACTTGGCTCCTGCTCGCCCTGGATTCACATAGACAGCAAGCAACTATCCATACATCCAAGTCACTGAAGTGTGATCACAGGTCTGGAAGCCAACTGGCAAAAACACAGACTTCTACACAGCACTTGACCTGTCTGAGACAGTTCTAAGATTCTTTTCCTCTATGAAATAAGCAGTGTAAAAAAAGTAGAAAAGTCTCCAGGGATTTTCCTGTTCTAGTCTTGGTTTTACCAACTAAAGTAACGCTTGACCTTGGGCCAATTTACTCACCATTACTTCTTTGATTGGCTACTCTGCAAAATGAAAGACTTGAACCAAATCACCTCCAAAGGTCCTTCCCATATTAAAAAAAAAATACTTTTGGGTGGGGTGAGAAATTGAAAAAGGCTTGTGTGATGGTTTCTCCACGGAGGTGTGTGGGGAGAGAGGGGACGAGGAAGACGAAAGCCCAGCTTGAGCGCACGCCCCTCTTACAAAGTGCTACATAAACTGGAAGAGCCAGGAGGAAATACTCTTTGAAACGCTGACCCCAGACAGCAGGCGGGTGTTCTAAGGAAGGAAGATGAGGAGTTTGAAGGGGGCAGGCAAAGGGGAGATGTCACTTGCTTCACACTGATTTAACGGAGCGGGAGTGCAGGTGCAAGAAACTCCCATTCTGGCCTCCTGGTCACCAAGCCTCCCCACCCCGCCC
>SJXQ01003387.1:53106-140320 GCA_006408695.1 Aepyceros melampus
TTGTGGCGGGGGGGTGAGTGGGGGGGCTGGGAGGCGGCGGAGGGGAGCGGTTCTGAATCCCAGCCTTAGCCTTTTAAGCATCTACCTGGAAGAATGGAGAGGGGACTTTCTTGCACTGACTCTTGGACTGCATTTCCCAGAAAGGACAAGAGAAGTAGGATTCACAACTATTGAGGGCCCACAGTTGTCAGTTTTGGTGCTGGACCCTTCTAGCTTGGTGTTATCGACTCTTCACAGCTTTTCATTTGACAGTTAAAGATGCGGGTTCTAAGAGGCTGTCCTGTCCAGGGGGCTAGGACAACAGAACCCAGGTCTGAATCTGAACCATCCCATTCCAGCACACTTCCCACCTGGAGTTAGCAGCACCCAGGTCCCAGCTGCTTCTGAAGGGAACCAATCCCCCAAACTAAGAAATGACCCAAGACAAATCCACGCAATCCCAAGGTCACAGGAAGCTGTGTAAACCACCCTAGGCTCTGAAAGCATAGAAAACCTAAACTCATTTCCAAGGCTCCTGAGAAGTTTTGGTCAAGGCCCTTGACCTGTCTATGTCTCAGATGCTCATTTATAATCTGGAGATAATAAATACTTTTTCCTTACCAATACCAGTGGTTTTCTAAGTTCAAAATGAAAACAAACAAACAAAAAACCCTGGAATTATTTGAAAATCATAAAGCATTTTGAACATAAGGTATTAATGAGGTTCCCCCTTGTCTTATTTTGTCAAATCAAGAATATCATGCCCTGGGTAAGCAAGTTGATAAGATTATGACTGTGAACAGTCACAGAGGGGACTACTGTGCTGGTTTTATTAATGATTGTTCAAGCAATATCCTTCTCTGAAATGACGCTGCCATTATGTTCCTTCATTTGCCAAATAAAAAAAAGTACTTTACTTTCCTTGTGGCCAATGGGAAACAAAGTTTTGGAAAGCTTATAGATTTCTTTATCTGTGTGAAAGCATTGAGAAGGAAATACTATTCTCACTTTGAAGAGCAGGAGGGAGGCTAAAAGGTAACAAAACCTTGCAAATAAACACACTGACCCACAGGCTTTCCATTTCTCTTCCAAAAAATCCTTTGTGTCATTATGCAGGGAAGAACAGGTTCATCTTTAACTGTCTTATCTCAGTCTGCTAAGATTGGTTTCCAGCTAGAACTTTAAGCTAAACTGTTTTCCTTCCCTTTCTTTTTCTTCTGCTTTTAATAATGGAAATGTTAAACAATATACAAAGGCAGGTCAAAAAGTGTCATGTCCATTAGTAAAATCCAATAGTGTACTATCCATGCTATTCACATATCCATATGGATACACAATATGTATGTATCCGTTAGCCAGATTTAACAGTTGTCATGGGCTAGTCTTTCTGCTCCTCCATTCTCAGAAAAATACTTCAGAGAGTCCACTGCTTTCATGTCAATTAAAACTTCAGCCCCATGGCCTGAGTTGGTAAGATTTAATTACAGTAATTGGATAGAATTTCTTGGGTCTCTGATCTGATATCTTCTAGAATTCACAACCTTGTGATAAATCACTCCAGCAAAATACTCCTTTGAGCACTTGGCTTGATGCCAGTGGACTGGAGTCAGAGACACAGGTGGCAGAAGTGAATCATGGCTCTAGATTCTAGGGTCTACAAACTGAATTCCTGCTTTTCTAGTGCAGCCTGCTTTTCTAACCAACTTGGAGGACTCCCTCAAACACACACAGTAATTAATTACTCTTTCAAAAGGTTTAGAATTTTTACACTGTACAAGCCTGGAATTAGTTACTTTCGCAGAGTTTTAACTAAAGTAGTTCAGCACGGGTGTAGAGCTATGTAGATGTATGAACCAGTGAAGATCTATGAACCAGGTGGACTCTCTACACTCAAAGAATTTTACCTTTTGTCTATCTAAGTCACACCTTGAGCCCAGCCTAAGAGATCTTCACCTGCCTCACACTGACGTGAACAGACTACCTCCCAGGAGCTCAAACACGAGTTTCATTGTCACCGTGTTTTCTTTTTAACAGTTTTTCCTCAGCCCAGTTTGCCTCATGCATGCAGACATTGCACACTTAACCTTTATCTATTTAAGAGTTACAAGGAGGAGAGAGGGGCGACAGAGGATGAGATGGCTGGATGGCATCACCACCTCAATGGACATGAGTCTGAGTAAGCTCTGGGAGTTGGTGATGGACAGGGAGGTCTGGCCTGCTGCAGTCCATGGGGTTGCAAAGAGTTGGACACGACTGAGCGACTGAACTGAACTGAGTCAGTAGACTTGGCTTATCTTTTTCAAAAGAACTAGACCTGGCCTCAGCACACAGTCCACCATATGAAAGCACATAATCAGCTTCCACTTACAGCATTCTCTATCGTATTCCCAGATGCTCTGGGTCATTTGGCAAATCTATAATGTAACAATATTGATGGTTCCTGCACATGTGGCGTTAAGATTTGCTCAGCCAAAGATTTTTTTTCTACACCCTCTTTTAAAAATATGTCACTAGAGTTGTCCTGAAATTTGTTTTTACTCTGGCAGCTTTATTTAAATGTCAACCAGATGCAGAATTTCATTGTAGTGTTTCCTTTTTTTTCCAGTTTGTCCCTGTGGATTATTGGTGTTTTGAAACATTTTTTAAAAGTCTTTCTAAATATGTTAGTTGCTGACTGAAGATAAAAGATTTTAAAAATTAATGAACTTCCTCAGTTAACATGTTTTCATTTTCCCTTCTGGCTACAGGATCACGGTTTCTGAATTTCAAATGTTTTTCAAGTCAAGACAGAAGTGGAAGAACTGCCTCATTGAGTGCAGCTTAACATTACTGTAACAGTGATTTCTGCAGCACAGAAGGGACGTGTGGCAACGTCCCCCTCCTCTTCCAGTTACACACCCTTCCATTCAAAACCCTGTTCTCGCACCTTTCGAAAAATATTATCCTTCTGGGGTGAAATTTTTCACGCATAACCTCAGCTCAACCAGTGACTTTCTTTGAACAAAAAAAAAGGAACTCTGATTATTCTGTTGTACTCAGAAAAGCAAAATAAGTTTCAGTAAATTTAGAATATACAGTTAAAAATCTATATTGTGATAAATTTTCCTGGAAGACATTAAGTGTGGAATTTTATCTAGAATTTTTTATAAATTTACACCATAATGAGATTAATGCTAGTTTTGTCTGTGTGTCTGTAAAACAAACTTTTATTAACCAAATTTCTCATACTTGAAACAAATTAGAGATAGAATTTAAAAGTTTTTCTAAAAGTACAGTTTAGCTTTTACTTTTTTTGTAAAATTAGTTTCTCTAAAAACTATGAAATTAATCAAATTGATATGAAAAATACAAAATGTGTGGTGCCTGCTTTGGGGAAGGTGATGACTCGGTGGTGCCAATCATTTCATTTCTATTTCTTATTAACTGCTTTCAAAACTTTAAAAAGGTTTTGGAAAAACTTTTGAAAAAAGCCACAATAGGCTACTCTTAAAATTACTCAATAATTACAATAATCTAACAAAAGAACTTGGGAGTACAATTTATCATGTGCAATGTTATTCAGGATGACAGGCAAGGGATTTTTCATGCAAAGCTGCTTGCTTTATGCTACTGTGTTATTTGATAACCATCCCCAGGACCAGGGTCCCAGTCCTACCTTGAGTTGAATCTCATTGAATCAAGAGATAATTAATCTCAATCTGAGTCAACCCTACTAAGCTTCAGCAGGGCCATACTTAAATTTGGAGCAGCCACTAATAAAAACCCAGAATAGAGGGAAAATCTACATGTAATACTGTACCAGTTATTGCCTCTGGGAAAGCAGATCTTAATTGGCTTTAGAAGGCATTTCTATGAATGCATTTTTTCACTCTTACTTAGGTTTAGAACGTTGAAGGAGCTTCCTTCCTTTGTAGGCAATGAATTTTTTAATTCAACTGTCAGTGAAATCATAAGAAAAATTCTAAGTCCATATTTGAAGGCTTGCCAAGATTCCAAGTCATAATTGGACCTCAGATATACAGATGACACCACCTTTATGGCAGAAAGTGAAGAGGAACTAAAAAGCCTGAAAGAGGAGAGTGGAAAAGTTGGCTTAAAGCTCAACATTCAGAAAACAAAATCATGGCATCTGGTCCCATCACTTCATGGGAAATAGATGGGGAAACAGTGGAAACAGTATCAGACTTTATTTTTGGGGGCTCCAAAATCACTGCAGATGGTAACTGCAGCCATGAAATTAAAAGACATTTACTCCTTGGAAGGAAAGTTATGACCAACCTAGACAGCATATTCAAAAGCAGAGACATTACTTTGCCAACTAAGGTCCATCTAGTCAAGGCTATGGTTTTTCCAATAGTCGTATATGGATGTGAGAGTTGGACTGTAAAGAAGGCTGAGCGCCGAAGAATTGATGCTTTTGAACTGTGTGTTGGAGAAGACTCCTGAGAGTCCCTTGGACTGCAAGGAGATCCAACCAGTCCATTTTGAAGGAGATCAGCCCTGGGATTTCTTTGGAAGGAATGATGCTAAAGCTGAAATTCCAGTACTTTGGCCATCTCATGCGAAGAGTTGACTCATTGGAAAAGACTCTGATGCTGGGAGGGATTGGGGGCAGGAGAAGGGGACAACAGAGAATGAGATGGCTGGATGGCATCACCGACTCGATGGACATGAGTTTGCGTGAACTCCAGGAGTTGGTGATGGATGGAGAGGCCTGGTGTGCTGTGATTCATGGGGTCGCAAAGAGTTGGACACGACTGAGCAACTGAACTGAACTGAACTGAATGTGTTTGAGAGATCAAATTCACATCCATCACTTAGGCTGTTAGCAAAAGAACACCCAGAAGCCAGTTGAAGTAATTCAGAGACTAAAACTGCCTTGATCATTTGGTTTGGGGAGAAGGGAGCAGACTGTGTCTCCAAATAAACATGAACAGATAATTCTTACAGGAGTAAGCAGTAGGCCATTGACCTTACAGGTCCTCCCAGACCAGCAAAACACCTGTCTGACTCTGATGTTACGCCTTGCCCGTGGAGCAGTTTCTAAACAAAATACACTTGTGAGCACTGTAGTGAAACAGCCGAAAGAGTTTATAGGAGAGAGTCCTCATCGCTGTCTCTGGGCACGTGAGACTGGGATGAGCAGGTGATGTAAACTACCTTGATGGACAGGCAGCTGATGTAATTAACATTTAGAAAATATTAAATTTAATGCTCACATATTTTTTTTCCAGCTGCACCGCGAGGCTCCTGGGATCTTAGTTCCACAACCAGGTATTGAACCTGCATCTTTGGCAGTGGAAGTACAGAATCCTAACCATGGGACCACCAGGGACTTCCCCCATGATGTTTATTTTTTAAATATTCATCAAAGCCCTGAACCCAAGTCTCTGGCCCTGTACAAACCAATTCTGAAACTGCAGTTGAGAAAAGGTTTAAACAACTGAGTCTCGCCCTTCTTACCTGGTTAAAGGGACCAATGAACCATGAAATGACCAAAACACTAACTGTTAATATAGGAAAAATAAGACAGGAGGCCTGGATAATTCCCAAGCTATCTTACCAACCTCTGTGTAATCAAGAGATTATTTTCAAAGCCAGCCTTCCTGTCTGGTGTGTGGCTCAGTCTCCCATGCCCCCAGCCTGGCTGTTTGCACAGCCTCCTCTGTTGGCAGGTCTCTCCAAATTCAGTGCTCCTTTACATCAACAGGTGCATCATCTGAAAACATCATGTGGTCTACCCTCCAACTCTCACTCCCAGCTCAGTGCCACAGGACAGTGCCACCAGCCCTGACTCTCTTCCAGCTTGCAAAACCATCCACAACCTCAAACTCTGCTTTCATCTATGAGAAACCACCCACCCATACTGACCCGCCCAATGCCCTCTAACATACCTGCAGATCTTTACTGATACCTCCTGTCTGTCTGTCCACTGCTACCAGCCCCTCAGTACTCCACCAATCACAGTCCAGCATCTCTTAAGGATTTGTTCACGTTTTATGAAACCTTCTCTGCCCAGCCCATCCAAGGAATACCCTTCTCCTTGACCCCTGATTTATCTCAATGTCTATGCTCTTTATATTCTACCTTGTATTTTTAGCTATTTTTATATTGTTTTGTTTAGTTTTGTCATTTTGGATATGTTATTTTTCTAAATCTAGCTGTAAGCTCCTTAAGAGTAAGGACCATATCTTAAAACTCTTTGTATTTCCAATAGCACCTAGAACACCACCTTAAGGAAGATATGTAGTGAGTGAATATGTGCTGATTAAATGATTAAGTCACCTGTTTGTGAGTGGCAGATAAGGATCTTTCATTCATAAATTTAACAGACATTTATCGAGTACTTATCATGTGTTAAGCCCAGTTCTAAGCTCTAGAGACACAGCAATGATTAAAAGAGACTAAATCCCCTGACTTTATAGAAGGAAGACAAACAAATAAGGTAGTACATAATATGTCAGATGGAGATAAGTGCCATGAAAAAAAACCTAAGTCCTCTCAAAATTCACATATTGAAGCCTTAACCCCCAATGTGACTACACTTGGAGAAGGGCTTTTAGAGGGTAATGAAGGTCAAATGAGACCATGAGGGTAGGGTCCTAGCTGAAAGGATCGGTGGACTTGTAAGACATGAGATCAATCTCTGTCTCTCTGCACACATGCTCTGAGGAACACAGCAAGGTCACAAGGAGAAGCTGGTCATCTGCAAACCAGGACAACAGCCCTCACCAGAACCTAACCATTTCTTGCACCCTGAGTGTGGACTTCCAGCCTACAGAACTGTGAGAAAACAAGTGTCTGTTAAGCCAAAACAAACAACAAAAAAGCCTTTAAGTCAGAGTGACTAAAGAGCAACAAGAGGAATAAGGAGCGTCTGGAAGGGGTGCTGCCTTATACAGAGTGGCTTCACTGATAAGAGACGTTTGGGCAGAGACCTAAAGAGGTGTTGCTCTCTGATGGAAGAACATTCCAGGCAGAGAAAATGACAAGTACAAAGGCCCTGAGGTAGGAATGTGCTTGGTGTGTTCAATGAACCAAAAGTGGCACAGTGGGGTCACACAGAGTTGGACACCACTGAAGTGACTTAGCAGCAGCAGCAGCAACTGTGTCAGAGTGCGTAAGGGAGACCGTGGTAGAGAAGCGGGGAGGGGCGTTCAGATACAGAACCTAGAGGACCTGACTTTGGAAGAAGATGGGGAACTTAACAGAACTGTAAAGCATTAAAGCAGTTAGTGTCATTTAGCACGAATGGCAGTGACTACAACCAGACCAAAGCTCAGGCTATTTGTGTAAAATAAAATCACTCCCACATTTATAGAGCACTCATCTAGGCCAGGTGCTTTAATAGATTATCTAATTAGTTTATCTGAGTTGAGCAATATGTCCATTTTGTAGACATGCCAAGTTTAAGAAACTTTCACACTCACACATCTGATCAATTATCAGTGAGCCTGGAATTCATCTCCAGATAAACCTAATTCCAGAGCCCATTCCTTTAACCATTGCTGGTGGAAACTGCAGAAGTCTCAAATACACATTATACTTGACTACACATGCATGCATGCTAAGTCACTGCAGTCATGGCCAACTCTTTGCGACCCTATGGACTGTAGCCCACCAGACTCCTCCGTCCAGAGCGATTCCCTAGGCAAGAATACTGGAGTGGGTTGCCTTGCCCTCCTCCAGGGGATATTCCCAACCCAGGGACTGAACCTGCGTCTCTTATGTCTCCTGCATTGGCAGGCTAGTTCTTTACCACTGATCCACCTGAGAAGTTCTCGACTTCTGGAACAGACAGAAACCATCTGTGAAATTTAGGCTCTCCCTCACCCCCAAAACAGTGCCCAGATGAACACTGCTGCAGGTGCCAAATCAGGAACCAGGTGTGAGGGCCACCAAAGTTAAGAATCACTGACTCAGAGGCTAAGATAGTCTGTTAGATCTGTGATGGCCAGAGATTCTTTCCAGCTCTTAGTGACTGAAAGCCTTACTTGACAAATATCTAGCCAACAAATTCTCTCTTTTTTTTTTTCGATTTCATTTCAGAATCATAAAACACGTGTGTCAGTCAAATACACTTTTTGACTCCAGATTCGGATCCACATATATGAAAGGAGGAGTTATGAAAGGGTACACTAATAAGCAGAGAAGGCAATGACACCCCACTCCAGTACTCTTGCCTGGAAAATCCCATGGACGGAGAGCCTGGTAGGCTGCAGTCCATGGGGTCTTGAAGAGTCGGACATGACGGAGCGACTTCACTTTCACTTTTCACTTTCATGCACTGGAGAAGGAAATGGCAACCCACTCCAGTGTTCTTGTCTGGAGAATCCCAGGGACGGGGGAGCCTAGTGGGCTGCCGTCTATAGGGTCGCACAGAGTCGGACACGACTGAAGTGACTCAGCAGCACACTAACAAGCAAAAAGTGTCACTGCAAAGAGAGAGATCCAGTGGCCCAGTGGATCCTTGAGTCAGGAAGCAGTGCTGGGCAGAGGCAAGATGGCAAACGGGTTTCAGTTCCAGAACCAACTCAGATCGCCAATGTGTGGATGACAAGAGCATCGCACAAAGTAAAGGGGCCCAAGGCTGGGCAGCAAAGAGCAGATCCGGGTTAGATGACTTCCCTGGATGTGCAGACGGAAAGCACACTTTATGTGACAATTAAGTCAGACAATATCATGTTAGAGGAGTTATCCTACCTTATCCCAAAAAAAGATGAGAGTGAAAGAAACCAAACTCAGTATTTAGCAAGTAAAAATCCATCTAGTCTGTACTTAACCACTGGCATATTCAGAATGAGACCTTAGACAGAAAAAAGCCCCATCTTTATAATGTTACTTATTAACTTACATAATGATGCTAATATTTAAAAGATCGATTTGATAGATTTCATTTACCAGGTGGTTTATCAAGCATATCATGGATAATGAAGTTGTATTTTAGGGTTATCTTGCAGATGGAGCAAAGCGATCAACAATTAGATAATTATCAAATTATCGATGTGCTGACACTATCCTTCCTAATCAAAATAGTTTACTTAACAGCTGTCTGTCTCTGTTACAAGCCTTTAGCTTCTTCCTCTGATTTTTCTCAAGCCTGACAATGTGACATTGCTTGCTTTTGTCTTTTTTCCCAAGGCTTATGTTGACTTGTTTTATTATTCTCTTGATATGCCTACTTGTTCAACACTTAAATAAAACGCAAGCCCCTAAGCTAAGAATAGTGAAAAAGAAGCCACTATCTACCAAAAACCCAATCTTTAAAAATATTTAGGCAAGGAGGGCACAATAAAAACACTGTTAGGTCATCTTTCTGCATGCAATACTCAAAGTTACTTTTACTTTTCCTCCTATTGTTATGGAACAATTTCTGATACATAATTTTTTAAATATTAAAATATTCTAGGTTATGCATAGTTATTTTCCATTTCATGAAACTATTAGGTATATGTATATACCACATATATACGTATATGTGATTTCATGATAAGTACATATATCTTACATTATGCATAACTATTACTTTTGCACAGAATATGTCAGGCATACTTCAACATGAAAAAATTTGTTGACTCTGGAAAGATAACAATGAAAATCTCCCATGATAATGTGTGCTCATGCAAATACCTCCTAGTTATGCTATAGAATGATAAATATATTAAATTGAGAGCTGGAATCATTTGCTCATGATTTTCCAACATAGTTTACCTTAAGAACCTTTCTACCAAAGAAAGCATCCTGCAAGGCGCCAACGTGAAAGTTAAATTCTGAGCCACCCTGACTAAAACAGGAGTGGGGACCCTGTGTATCTCTGCTTCTCCACTTGCCTCAGCCCAGCACCATGTGGCAGTCTCTAAATCACGGAAACTGAGGAAAGGGAGCCTTAACCAGGTGCTATATTACGCAAGATTTGTTTGCTGAGCATTTCAACACCAGACTATAAACCGCTTCATCATGTTTCCTTTGGATCAATCACTCCTTTATGAGAGGCCTCTAAAGCAGGAATTCTTAATATTTTATGAGGCTCCATCAGGATGGGCTTTGAACATGCTCTTCCCTTTATTTTTTTTCATAATTTATTTTCTAAGTTTACATCCAAAGTCACTTAAATGAACAGGAATAATGTCATTAGAGAATAATGACCACAAGATCTGACAAGGTGATGGATGCCTAGTATAGTAACTTCAGCATCTGTTTCTATAACTTGTTTTTACTATAAGACACTCAGAAAGTCCTGATTCATTCGACACATAGCTGTAATTTTTAGAACTTTTTAATTGAGGGAGAATTTATATTTAGTGAAATGCATAGACATTAAGCGTACAATCCAATGACTTCTGACAGAGGTGTACACCTGTGTAACCAACACCCCAATCAAGATAGAGATGCGTATCTGTCTGGCTGACTTTGGGGTGAGGGGATAAATGGGGATAAATGATTTTGGCAGTGTGCAGGTAAGCCAGTTTTCAGTCAGACAGAAGATCTCCCTTCAAGGCCTGCTTAAGAGCTGTGAACCAGGCAGGGCCCCAAACCCCAGTCTGAATGGTAGCCCAGGGTGTTAGAGAAACAGTGTATCCCCTGTGCCCACCCCCCACCCTCCACCCCCTGGTCAGGCACACTTGGAGAGCCCCACCCCCTCCAGCTCTGTGAACTCAGGCGCCAAACACCAAGGGGACAGTGGGCACCAAATTCACGAGGACGCACAGTAATGATGGCATTTTTGACATGGTGGGGCAAGCCCAGTCCAGGGAGAAGGGGCCAGAGCTCCTTTTCCCAATGTGAGCTCTCCGTGGGTCAACAGCAGGATTGTTATGAGAGAGTAACCCGAGCCGGGTAATGTGTGTAGGCTCTGTGGCTTGATTGTGTCCCTGCTATGTTAATTAGTATTAGGAGCATGATGGATTGGCAACACGTGTGCGCTCGGAGTCTTAAACCAGCCCTGAGAGTTTAGCACTCCATTAGTTACACATCACAGAAACCCAGGGGATGTTTACTCAAAAAGAGGATCACTTACAAGAGGGAAACATGCTAATTCATTCCTGATACCGTCTGGGGAGTGGGACACCCCACCGGCCAGGGAGTGGTGTAACCCGTTTTCCAAGACAGAGATGGAATGAGGGGCTGGCGGGAAACTACAGAAAGCCCTGCCCTCCCCTCCACTCCTGCCTGGAAACCCTGAAATCTCAAATCCTCAGTTGTTCCTACATGAATCCCTCTAAGACAGAAGCTCACAGAAGGCTCTGTGTTGACATTTCAATTCATTACCCGTTCCAGAGGCAGGGAGCTCTCGACCCCATCTCTCCCACACTCTTGCCAGGCCACAGAGAAGGGAACTCCCACTCCACCCTCCTCATCAGGTTTGCCAACAGCTGGACTGGCCCTGTCTTCCCCCACCGGAGCCCAAGAGTTACCAAAAGGGCCCAGAAAGGATGTCTCAGGTCTTGGGGCTCCTCCCAAGCAGGTGATATTGTTGTTGTTGTTCAGTTGCTCAGTCATGTCCAACTCTTTGCGACCCCATGGACTGCAGCACACCAGGCTTCCCTGTCCTTCACCATCTCCTGGAGCTTGCTCAAACATGTCCATTGAGTCGGTGATGCCATCCAACCATTTCATCCTCTGTCATCCCCTTCTCCTCCTGCCTTCAATCTTTCCCAGCATCAGGGACTTTTCTAATGAGTCGGCTCTTTGCACCAGGTGGTCAAAGTATTGGAGCTCCAACTTCAACATCAGTCCTTCCAAAGAATATTCAGGGTTGATTTCCTTTAGGATAGACTGGTGTTACTACTGTACTTTTTTTTCCTTTTATTTTTCTTAAACATAGAGAATTTTGAGAAGATAAATGCCAGTTCCCTTCTCACTCTAAAGTTCTGACATCTAAATGCCATCAAAGCAATATTCTAAACATGAGAAAATATAGCTGTGGCTAAAATATTAATGAATCCATGAATGGTTCTGGCTTTAAATTAGCCTTCGTAATTGGTATGTAATATCTAGTAAGAATATAGACTACACACAAACACACACACACAAATACATTTGGGCAATGGTGTGATGGTAAATGTTTAACAACAGGCTGAGGGTGGGGGAAGACCTGACTTGCAATACCTGATAGTTTCTGGGGTGTAAATATTCCCAGAATAACAAATTTTGAACAACCCATCTGATATTACTGAAATCAGAGTTGGGGAGAGATGTTTACAACTGATTCTCACCCGGTAGGAACAGGCCCCAGCTCACCATTAGAAGCTGGGTAAATACACCTAAATAAAAGTCACCCTTGTTTCTCATTCCTACAAAGCTTGTCCTCCTCCTCTCCTGTCTGTCATTATCCCCATATCTCAGTGTGATTACAAAGATCTTGGGCTATTAGTCAGCATATCTGGTTCAAACCCCAGTTCTGTTGCTGTGAAATCCTCAGTGAATTCCTTTGTCTTTCCTTGCCTACAAATTTGAGACTTTCATTTTTTATTTACTAGTTATTTATTTTTGGCCGTGCCTGTGGGCCCATATAGCCTATGAGACCTTAGACCCCTGCCAAGAATCAAACCCATGTCCCCTGCCTTGGACGTGCAGAGTCTCAACCACTGGACTGCCAGAGAAGTCCAAGACTTTTTAAAATAGGTTGTACTCCACAGGGTGGTCATGTGGATTATATAACTTACTCAGCATTCCCCAAAACAGTGACACTCAAACTTCAGGGTACATCAGGATCCCCTATAGGGCTTGCTATGATATAGAGAGCTGGGCTTCATCTCCAAAGCCTCCAATTCAGCTGAGGCCTCTGTCTGCATCTCTAGAAAATTCCCAGGAAGTGATGATACAGTTGGCTCAGAGCTCTCACTTGGGCTTCTTAGGATCTATGAGCAACCTTGGCTGCCCTCAAGTAAGGAACAGCAGGAGAGAATCCATTCTTCCCTTGCTGCTCCCTCCATCAGCCAGTAAGGCAACCCAACTACCTTGAGTGTCCACTGTGGGCCAGCTCAGACAGAAGAAGATCAAGTAGGGCTAAAAGCCACATACATGAAAGAGGCAGGAAGCAGAAACAATTACCTCCTGAAGTCACCAGCCAAAAACAGAAGCCCCTGAAGGGCAACTGTCCTTCCATCAGGCATTCAAGCTTGCCTACTGGCTTGTTTTTCAGTAGTTGATTGTAGGTGTGCCTGGGCAACATTATTATTTACTGGTAAAAAAAAAAAAAACAGGGGCTGATAGACAGAACTAAATCTCAAGTGAAGCCCAGAATTTCTCTTCTGTGTCACTCATCCTTCATAAATCTCCCATTTGGGGTTTCACGCTGTACTGAGATCAAAATATGTAACTTCTTACACTCACCTCTCATTACAATTACCATGTTCACTGCATAACTAAGAGAGGAAGTACAAATGGTTTAAATCTCGGTGACCTTTTAGGTCAGTTTTGCCAGTTTATCAAGTTCTTTGCTAAAATACATCACACAAGCCACATGCTGTAGTCAGGCCGTGGGGCAATGATGATAACCTAATGCTTAAAATAACACAAGGGGAAGCAGGACTCGCCCCCTGAGAAAGAGAATTTTCACAGCCTGCCCCTTCCCATGTGAACTGCCAGGAAACTAGCTCCCCGAACTGGTGCTGGGACAAAGGCTCTGTTTGGTTATGTAACAACTAGCACCATTTTTGCCCCGAACCCAGCCACCGTGGGAAACGCAAAAGTTATTGAAAACCCAGATGGGAAACCCCGGAGAGGAAGGCCCTTCAGATCTTCCATGCAACTAGTCTTCAGAAGTCTCAGTATTCTGATTTTCAGACTCACTGGGAGGAGGCCTGGCCTAACATTTCCATCTCATTTGAGGGCTGTTTTTCTTCCCTTTTGTGTAATGCATTTGCACACCACTGCCAGCACCAACACTCCCGCTGTGCTCAGACCCCCTAACTCAGCCTTAAAAACCAGCTTTGCACGAGCCAAGAAACACTGACTCCAGCCTTCCTCTCTCCCACATGTTTCACTTACGGGGCAGCAAAGCACATTTCACTGTCACAAACTCTTCCTTCCTCCAGCGCTCAAGTCAGCTGCCTTTCTCCCCACCTCCCATCTTCAGTCTTCACAGAGGGAGCACTGCTGCTGCTGCTAAGTCGCTTCAGTCGTGTCCGACTCTGTGTGACCCCATAGACGGCAGCCCACCAGGTTCCCCCGCCCCTGGGACTCGCCAGGCAAGAACTCTGGAGTGGGTTGCCATTTCCTTCTCCAATGCAGGAAAGTGAAAAGTGAAAGTGAAGTCGCTCAGCCGTGTCCGACTCTTCGAGACCCCATGGACTGTAGCCCACCAGGCCCCTCTGTCCATGAGATTTCCCAGGAAGAGTACTGGAGTGGGGTGCCATCGCCTTCTCCAGGAGGAGCATTGAGGGAGGAAGAAACAGAAAGAGCCCTCTGTCTGTTTACTGCTCAATCCCATAGAACAAAGGCACTATGGCAAAAGTGCTGGAACTATAACCTACCCTTCACACTATGAACTAATCACACAGCTGAAAATTCCCTAGGTAAACATGGAGTGGCTTTCCTTGGTGGCTTAGTGGTAAAGAATCCACCTGCCAATGCAGGAGACCTGGGTTCAATCCCTGGGTCAGGAAGATTCCCTGAAGAAGAAAATGGCAACCCACTCTAGGACTCTTGCCTGGGAAATCCCATGGACAGAGGAGCCTGGTGGGCTGTAGTCCACGGGGTCAAAAACAGTCAGACATGACTTAGTGACTAAACAACAATAAAATATGAAGAGAGCTGTGAACTAGCCAGCACCACAAGACTATAGAAATTCTCCCACCGCATGTATCAGTGCCTCTCTTTCCCCTCTGTTTCACATTAGCGTTCACATTCTAATGGCTGATAAACAAAAAAATCAAAGGAAAAGATCAACAGATTTGACTAACTGGACATTAAAACAATAGAAAGAAAAAAGGAAGGTATACAGGAAGGAGAAAGAAAAAGGAAGTAAAAAATAGACTAGGGAAAACATTTATTGCACACAGTATAAAGGGCTAATAACTTTGTAAGATATGTATCATTTCATTGATAATAGAACACAGTGAGGGACAGAATTCACAAAACAGTAAATTCAACTAGCAATCAAAAACAGAATAGTCACTGGAAGTCAAAAAATACAACATTAAATATCAAGAAACCATATATTTATCTCAAAAAGTACCAAATGAAATTTTATGTTAACAACCAAAGCCAGTAAGAGTGGTGTGAAAGTGGCACTCAGATATTACTGGGGACATCAGAAATTGGCACAAATGTTGGGCAAAGAAGTTTAGAAATACATATCAAATGCTATAAAATCATCCATAACCATTGACTCAGAAATCCCACTTCTAAAAGAGAAATAACCTAAAAGAAAGAAAAGGCTATACACGCACAAATATAATCAAGGTAACATTATTCGTAATTTTTTAAAAAGGAAGCATCCTAAAAATCCAAAAAACAGGAAACAGCTAAGTAAACCATGGTCTGTTCATCAATTCATTTATTCAACAAGCATTTATTAATCACCCTTGATGTGCTAATGAATCCTTTCCCAGTTTCAAATTCTAAGGTAATCAAATAACAGATAAGAAAGATAGAATACACATTTAGATTGTTTCCCTTTAAATCAAGAAGTGTCAGTCTTTGGTGGACCATGTATAGATGGACCATGTATAGGCATATATATCACTCCAAAATCATCAGGGAGTAACGTGCACAGTTAGAAAGGCTATTACCAAAAAGAACACATGATGGCTAGAATGCAGAGGAAAGAAAACCACTGTGCACTGTTACTGGGAGTGTAAACTGGTGCAGCCACTATGGAAACAGCATCAAGGTTCCTCAAAAAACTAAAAGTAAAAATACTATGTCATCCAGCAATTCCACTTCTGGGTATTAATCTCAAGAATATGAAAACACTAAGTTGAAAAGATGTCTTTCTTTGAACTCCCCCATATTCAATGCAGCGTTATTCAGAACAGCCAAGGTATGGGAACAACCTAAGTGTCCGTCAACAGACGAATGGATAACGAGTATGTGGCATATGCACACAGATGGAATATCATGCATCCATGAGAAAGGAAATGTTGCTGTTTGTGACAACATGGATGAATCTTGAGGTCACTATGCTAAGTGAAATAAGACACCTCACTTAGATAGAACCTAAAAAAGCTGGACTCCTTGAAATAGAGTAGGATAGTGGTTATCATGGCAGGGAGTAAGGGGAGATGCTGATGAAAGGGTGCCAACTTTCAGTTATAAGAAGAATAAGTTCTGAGGACCTGATGTGCAGCATGGTGATAATACTATTATTACTTGAAAATTGCTAATACTAGTATACTTGAAAGCTGCTAAGAGAGTAGATCTTAAATGTTTCCACACAAAATAACAGACGTGTGACATGATGGAGGTGTGAGCTAATGCTATGGTGGTGATCATTTTGCAATATGTAAGTGTTTCAAATCAACTCAGTGTACTCTGTAGACTTACACAATGTTATATGTGAAGTATATCTCAATAAGGCTAGAAATAAATAAAATGAAATTTAACAACCTTTTAAATAAAACGCCTAGTGTGACAAACAAGGAAATTGATGGCAACTGCAATGGCACCCCACTCCAGTACTCTTGCCTGGAAAATCCCATGGATGGAGGAGCCTGGTGGGCTGCAGTCCATGGGGTCACTAAGAGTCGGACATGACTGAGCGACTTCACTTTCACTTTTCACTTTCATGCATTGAAGAAGGCAATGGCACCCCACTCCAGTACTCTTGCTTGGAAAATCCCATGGATGGAGGAGCCTGGAAGGCTGCAGTCCATGGGGTTGCTGATAGTCGGACACGACTGAGCGACTTCACTTTCACTTTTCACTTTCATGCATTGGAGAAGCCAATGGCAACCCACTTCAGTGTTCTTGCCTGGAGAATCCCAGGGGCGGGGGAGCCTGGTGGGCTGGTGTCCATGGGGTCGCACAGAGTCGGACAGGACTGAAGCGACGTAGCAGCAGCAGCAGTCCTTGAGGTCTACTTACCTATTTAGGGCATCTCGATGTGAGCCTTAGGAAAATCATAGGAGACAGTAGTGCCAAGGGCTCCCAGTGACCCAAAACTCACAGCCCACTGCTTTAAGAACTTGAACCTAACTGAGTGGTGCCTCTGGACCTGAGTGACTACTTGCCTTCAAGAGCCCTGTAAATGTTTATGTGACACCTGGGTCTTGGGGGCAGCAGAAGTGACAGGCAGAAGCAGGTGATGAAACAGCTTTGCTCCCCAGGGGGACTTCTTTCCTCAAACGCCTTCCCTCAGCCCCTATCGCGTGTCCGTCACTGCACTGCCAGGTCTCTGGCAGCCCCACAGACTGTCCGGGAAGAAAGTCAGGGAACACTAAGCATGGTGGGAGGGGGCAAGCTTGTAGGCAGGGAGGCTGATTTGTCTTGGGACGCTGGGCTGCTGGGTTCCCTGGTTTGGCCAAAGA
The DNA here is from genome assembly GCA_006408695.1 of Aepyceros melampus. NCBI lineage: Eukaryota > Metazoa > Chordata > Mammalia > Artiodactyla > Bovidae > Aepyceros > Aepyceros melampus. The sequence goes on from SJXQ01003387.1 coordinate 70,560, forward strand.
GGCCTCTTCTGCCTGCACTATTTGCCACTAGCCTCTGAGAGCTGCACCCATTTCCCTGGCAGAGAGGGCTGCCCCTGGCTGTGAGTCAAGGAATCGGCTAAATGCCCTCCTCTAAAGAAGGCACTTCCCACCACTCCCTAAAAACTAAGCTATTTTTTCAATAGAGGATAATCCTTCATTTCACAACTAGAGATAAGGCATAAAATTGTGAACTGTGACAGAGATAACAATAAATTAAGCACTAAGTATAAGACTTGCTATGTGCCAGACATCATTGTTTTACATATGGTAACATTTAATTCTCACAGCTAACCTCATGATCAATCTCATTTTACACACAAGGAAACTTAAGCATGGAGATAGCGGGTAACTTAAGTTCACACACTAATAAGATGCCTTTTGACCCCGTGATTCCACTTCTGGGAATAAAAATCAACCCATAGGAATGAAAAATTCTATATACAGCTGTATCTGTGGTGTCATCATGTAACATGGGAAGAAACTGGAAGCAAACTAAAATGAGTGACAAGGCAAGAAAAGCTAAGTAAACGCATCTGTTTATTACGGGACGTGGGCACAGGCAGGCTGACTCTAGTGCAGTAACCACCACAGCGCTCTGCCTCCTTAGACAGAGATTAACCACCAAAATCTCTACGCGGGGAAACGGCTGATATACAGAGCCCTTCCTGATGACAGCTAGTATAGCAGTGAGGGAGAAACTAATGCCTGAAGGATGGGGGATGCTGTGGTGTGATTAGGATCAGGGCTCAGGCAACACACGGTGCTGGCCTCACGCATCGCTGTACTGGGTGTGGGTGCCTCGCTCCTCCCCAGAATCAAACTCCACACCTCTGCCTCCTCCTCTTCTTCTTCAAAATAAAAAATAAACAGGAACTAATCTAAGTACTGATCTAATGTTTTAAGGAGATAATTGTGCTTTTATTCTCCCCAAACCTCAGAACCACTAAGCTAATCAAAACCAAAACAAATCTTCTATCCACTGCTTAGGGCTGGCAAAGGAACCTGTTAACAGCTTTTGGTGTGACCATTGGTCAGAAACCTCAACACACTAAGTAAAGTAAGCCAGACAGAGAAAGACAAATATGATGCCACCTATTACCTATACGTGGAATCTAAAAAAAGACACAAGTGAACTTAGTTACAAACCAGAGCAAATTCACAGACATACAAAACTGACTTGTGTTTACCAAACAGGAATGAGGAGAGGGATAAATCAGGAGTCTGGGGCTTCCCTGGTGGCTCAGATGGTAAAGAATCTGCCTGCAATGCAGGAGACCTGGGTTTGATCCCTGGGTTGGAAAGATCCCCTGGAGAAGGGAACAGCAACCCACTCCAGTATTCTTGCCTGGAGAATTCCATGGACAGAGGAACCTGGTAGGCTACAGTCCATGGAGTCTCAAAGAGTCAGACACGACTGAGCGACTAACATTTTCACTTTTGGAATTAACAGATTCACACTACTATATATAAAATAGTTATCCAACAAGGTCCTACCTTATAGCACAGGAAACTACACTCAATGTTCTGTAATAACCTATAAGGGAAAAAGAATCTGAAAAAGATGTATACACACACATATAAAAAAAAATATATATATATATATATATATATAACTGAATCACTTTGCTATTCAGCTGAAACTAACACAACATTGAAAATTGACTATACTTTAATTTTTTAAAAAGCATCAAGCAGAGCTACCCTAGAGCCTAGCAGAGTCCCATGATTCCAGGCCACTGAGCAGGGCTGGGTTTCCTCATACTCCATAGCCCCTTCTGTCATGCCAGGCTTCGGCTGGGGTGCCAGGCTTTGGCTGGGTGCCCAGCACTGAGAGGGCTGACCTGCCATGTGCAGTGGCCTCAGCCACATGTACCACCTCGCACCTGCCAGGCTCACGGGAGCATGACCATGCGTGCACGCACACGCACTTGCCTTCTCTGGTTTGTATCTGCCTGCCTCCTCCACAGTTTCATAGCTGGAAAGCCCAGTCTCCCCTGAAACTCTGCTGAGAGCTGTCTAGAGACATGGGTGAGGGCTTCCTGAGCTTCGGCTTCCATATGAATTTGGGTGTTCCCCTCGTTTCAGTTCTGAAAAGATCCTCCTGAATTCCTAGATTTCATATCCAAGGATGTGGGCACAGTTGTGTGGCACAGAAATCAAGGGCTAGCTCAGACTAAGTACAGAGGCCCCCTGGCATTCCCAGGCTTGACAGTCACAGTTCCAGCTCGCTGTGAGCAGTCTTGAGGATCTGAGCACATGGACATCTGTGATTTAGGCAGGGGTGGGGGGAGGCAGAGGCACAAGCTTGAATCAGCCCAATGCAAGGGGCCCAGGTTTGATCCCAAGTCAGAGAACTAGATCCCACATGTTGCAACTAAGTTATAGTGCCACCCAGTTATGGCATTTAAAGACCCCGCACGCCACGACTGAGACCCAACACAGCCAAATAAATTAAAACAAACAAAATAAACCCACAATTTAAACAAAATCTCTCTAAGCCTCAGTTTCCTTATCTGAAATGAGGATAACAAAAATGCCTTCCTCTTTGGGGTTCTTAGGAAGATTCAAGAAGACCTGTGTGAACTGTCTGGCAGCTAGTCAACACCTGATTAACATTAGACAGTAGTTTTATTATTTTACTATTTGTTAGAGAATGATGGAAATTAGAAGTTTTCTGAATGCCTAAACTACTACTTTCTCCTCCACCTGCCATTGGCTTAGAGGTTATTTTCCTGGTCTAGACACATGCCTCCTGGGTCCTTCTCCTGTGGGGTCAGAGAGGGCTCCACTGGCCGCCTCTAAGCCTAAAGGATATAACTGGCCATCTTGGGTAACTACACTCTCTGTCGGAAGAGAAGCAAAGAGGCCAAGGGATGGCACATCTGGTCAGACTGCTCACTAATAAAAGCCAGGACGCTGAAGAAGAAAGAGACAACTTTTCAGAAATGTGATCGACCTCCTCCTGTGATGGACAAACATCTGTTTGTTCCATCTTGCAGATTTGAGAATTCTGGTCTGAAGCTGTTTATTCTGACAGCATTAGATGGAATGCTGTTTCTAGGCTCACACAGGGTGTCTTTTCAACTCTGAATGTAAACATTTAGCTCCAAGGATGGAAGAAATACCAGGTTGCAGGGGCAAGCAATTACTTGGTGTTTCTTTAAGAGATTCCCTGGTTTGGGACTACTTGATCAATACCTGATATAGCTTGGAAAGAGTAAAAATTTTTAAAATTATCTCAGAAAAAAAAATCATAATACAAATATTTGACAACGGACTTGTAACTAAATATATATATAAAGAACTCTAACAAGTAATACAGAGACAAGTTATCCAATGTATAGACAAATGGGTAAATGATTTTAACAAGACACTTCACCAAAGATACACAAATTCCTAATGAGCAAATGAAATGATGCTTAACCTGTTAGTCATGAGCGAAACACAAACAAAAACTTCAATGAAATAGCATCGTATAGCTATTTAAGTGGCTAATTTTTTTAAATTTGACAATACTAAGTGTTGGTGATGTGGAGTAACTGGAACTCTCATACACTGCTGGTGAAGATGAAAAATGATAACATTTTGGAAAATATTTTGACTTTTCACAGAGTGAAACATCCACTGGTCAAGAAACCAGCAATTCCATTCCTGGGTATTTACTCAAGGGGATGAAAACATGTCCACAAGATGTCTGCGTGAATGCCCATAAGAGCCTTATTCATAACAGCCAAATTGGGAATAAAACAAATGCCCGTCCACAGGCAAATGGATAGACAAGGTGTGACACAGATCTGTCCCCACCATGGACTACTGCTCAGCAGTACAAAGAAATGAACTAATACACAGGACAGTATAGCTGGCCCTGAACACATTACACTGAGCAAACTAAGTCAGACATGAAAGATTCTATACCATACACTTTTATTTATATGACACTCTAGAAAGACAAACGGAATGTACAGAGACAGACGGCAGGACAGTTGGTGCATGGGCTGGAGTTGGAGGTGATTGACTGTGAAAGGATAGAAGAAAGTGATTCTTAATCTATGTTATCCCTATGGCTGTAGAAACATGTATGAATATTCCTTTTCAAACATTTCTTACCAATTAAGAGGAAAAAAAATGTTGCTAATAAGAATTTAGCTTAAGAATTGATTGTCTTTCTATTATCCAAGGTGAAATAACAATAGAGGAAGGTTATATGATGCTTTGGAGAAGGAAATGGCAACCCACTCCAGTATTCTTGCCAGGAAATCCCATGGACAGAGGACAGAGGAGCCTGGCAGGCTACTGCCCATGGGGTCACAAGAATCAGACACAACTCAGTGACTAAACCACCATGCTTATTCTTTGCCAAGGCCCTTTCTGGACACCTCAGGTATGCAATCCTTCAGAAGCCTGTGAGGGACACACTAGTATTTTCCTTACAGTGGAGGAAACGGAGGTGCAGAGAGGATGCCTGGCTCGTGTCTCACCTGTAAGAGGCAGAATGAGGATTCTGGACACCAGCCATGTATCTCCAGGCATCTGCTTCCTTAACCACCTTGCTTTACTGCCTTGTGGAGCAGATCATGTTTCAGTCCCAGAGATTTTAAGTTCCCAGAATGAAAGAGATCTCCAAGGAACAGAAGCACCTCTGATGGCAGAGAAGGGCCACCACTCAACAGGAACAAATAGGTGTTTCTGCTCAAGAGTTTCTGGAAAAAAAAAAAAAACAGGTAGCTTTGCTCACAGGAAATTTTCTTTTTCTGGAGGCAAGAGAATAGATGCAAATAACCTTTGAAAGCCCCTTCCCATCCCTGGCCTCTGCTGGAAGTTATAAGAAAGTGTATCTGTGTGCTTGGTAAAGATGACACGTACCTGGGCCAATATATTGAGTTGCAAGCTAGCTCATCCAAGAAGGGGATTGAACAAAACAATCCAGAACAAACAGTAAGAAAGCAAGGGCCCACCAGGTCCCCAGGATGCAGAAAAACAGCCCACGTGAGAGAGGTGGGGACTTTCCTGGTGGTCCGTGGTAAAGATTCCGCTTGCCAATGCAAGGGTCAGAGGTTCAATCCCTGGTCTGGGAAGATCCCACATGCTGGGGCAACTAAGCCTGGTGCCACAGCTACTGAGCCCACATGCCCTAGAGCCCATACCCTGCAACAAGAGAAGACACTAGAATGAAAAGCCCTTGTACCACAACCAGAAAGGAGCTCCTGCTGTCCACAACTAGAGAAAGCCTGAAAAACACAACAAAGACCCAGCCAAAAACAAAGCAGGGCAGGGGGGGGGGGGGGCAGTTATCTGGTGATTTCTTTGTATGCAGAGGGGACTGGGCAGGAAAATGAGAAAAGAAACTTGGTGCCCACTTTTGCAGGAGCATACAGAGCTGCTCTTTGGCTAATCCCTGAGGGCAGAATCAGAGGTTGATCTTGGTGTCAGGCATCAGTACTGATATCTAAGAAATTCACTTGACCACAGAAATCTTCCTAAAGAAGCCATGCGTGAGAATGAATCAGCCCCTTCCCAAAGCAAACTAATAAGCAGGGGAACTGCCTAGGAACCTCTGTTTCCTATAAGCCTTGAGTCACTCACAAGTACCTAATCACCCTTACCACTCTCCTTCCCTCCAACCTGTTTACAATCTTGGGATACCTTTTAGACATGGTCTTGCCCACATTGTGTATTTATCTCCCTTAGAATGAAAACTCCACGAAAGCGGTGATCATGCTTAAACCTCTGTGTAGTCACCTCAGCATCTACCATACATTAGTAACAGAACGTATTTGATGGATTTTTTTAAAAAGGGGAAGAAAGAAGGAAGAAATGGAGGAGAAAGAGGGAAGGGAAGAAGGAAAGGAGAGAGGGAGAAAATGAATAAATGAATGAGTGAATCCATATTTTCTTAAAATACTAATGACAGCAGTGATATTAAGGCGCAAACTTCCCCAGCCTGCTAAGACCTCACGCTCCACCATGTTCAAATGTCTTTGATGGCTTTATGTCCTCTGGAGGCCCTGATGCTTCAGCACCAAATGATGATTTCTGCTCTGCATTGTTACTCTGCCATCATAACACTGGCTAATAGATAACTCTTTGGATTGTCATCAATGAATAATATTTTCCAGGTGCTGAATGTTGGATAAATACATCTGTCTTACCAGAAAGTTCAAGAGGGTTTTTTTTGTCTGTGTGTGTGTTTTTTTTAATGGGAAACTATAAAACTCCAAATGGATTTGCTTCTGCTGGGTCCATCCTCCTCTACCATCCTTCTTCTGGTTTGAGTAACAAGGTCCAGATGAACTGTAACGTTAGTTCATTTCTCTCTGGGCCCTGATTTCCTATGAGAAAGGAAGGTGAATGACATTTCAAAAGAGTTTTCTGAGATTTATGTTTTTGTATCCATGGAGGTCTTTCAAGAGCCTGGCATTTTCTCATAACCTGTGGAAACTCCTTTTGTCTGCCTTTGAACCTATTTATTAGCTGGACTATATTTTCAGGCAAACTGAAAAAAGGAACAGTCTTCAACTAGAAATAGAGAGGAATTAGGAAAAGTAATAAATCATTTATGGATTTCCAAGTTAAGAAATGGTTTCACTAAAAAATTTTTTATATATACATATATATATAAATGTATATATATATGTGTGTGTGTGTATATATATATATATACACATAAAATGTATATATGACTACATATATGGGTATATATACATGTGAAAAGAAAGGCCTCCATCCTTTTAGCACACTAAAATAAACCGAGAATAAGTCTAGTTTCCCTAGACTGTGTTATAGGGACACGAATATCCTATTTTTACGTAGGACAACCAAACCAAACTTTCAAACATCAAGTTAAATGAAATCCTACATGAATAACCATCACAATTTACCTGCTGGGCCCCTATGATACCCACAGCCCAGTGCTGGTTCTGAAGCAGATAAACATAAGGTGCTAGCCCTGCTTTGAAGAGCTTACTGCTTCATGGAGACACTCAAGATGTGCATATAAATCTGACTGTATCAGTCCCCTTCTGAGAGCCCTAGAATGGTTTCCCATTGCACTTAGGACAGACGTCAAAACACGTAGCACATTCCGCTAAGCCTGTGGTCTCGTCTCATCTCTCTCTGTGTGTTCATCCAAGCACACTGGCTTCTTCAATTCCTCAAATGCACCAAATTCATCCTGACCCCAGGCCCTTAGCACCTGCTATTCCCTCTTCTTAGAATCTTCTTCCTCTCACTATTCCCCCTTCAAGTCTGTCATATAGTCAGTGTATTAGCCAAGAGTTCGCCAGAGGAACAGAACCAAAAGGTTGCACTTATACATAAAAGGGGGGCTTTCTTGGGCTTCCCTGATAGCTTAGTTGGTAAAGAATCTGCCTGCAATGCAGGAGACCCTGGTTCAATCCCTGAGTTGGGAAGATCCACTGGAGAAGGCTTAGGCTACCCACTCTGGTATTCTGGCCTGGAGAATTCCATGGACTGTATAATCCATGGGGTCACAAAGAGTTGGACACGACAGAGCAACTTTCACTTTCCTGCTGGCTCAGATGGTAAGGAATCTGCCTGCAATGCAGGAGACCCAGGTTCAGTCCCTGGGTCAGGAAGATCCCCTGGAGAAGTGAATGGCAATCAACTCCAGTATTCTTGCCTGGAAAATTCCATGGACAGAGGAGCCTGGTGGGCCACAGTCCATAGGGTTGCAAAGAGTCAGACACGACTGAGCAACTATCACTCTCATTTTTCATACATAAAAGGAGATTATTACTGGAATTGGCTCACATAGTTACGGAGGCCAAAGAGTCCCATGATCTGCTGTCTGCGGGCTACAGGAGCCAGAAAACCGATGGCGTAATTCAGTCTGAGTCCTCGAGCCTGAGAGCCAAGGTCAGATGGCATAAGGCTGAGTCCAAAAGAGAACCACCATCACCCCTGCCTCAAAGCAAGAGAAACTCGATGCCTGGGGTCAGACAGAGAGGGTGAATTCACCCTTCCACTGCCTTTTGTTCTACTTAGGCAGACCCTCAAGGAACTGGGTGATGCCTATCCATCTCCACAATTAACCATTTCAAATGCTAGTCTCTTCCAGAAACCCTCACAGACACACCCAGAAATTTGTTTTACCAACTACCTGGGCATCCCTTAGTCCAGTTAAGTTGACTCTAAAAAATTAACCAGAAAAGCCTTCCCCCAATTAATTCAGCTATCCAATTAATCCCCCAATTAATTCTTTGCTATCCTATCGTACCCTTTAATTTTTTCTTCATAATAGTTATCAGTTTGTAGTTTATCTGTATTTATATTTATTTCCAGATTTCCCCTGCTGGAATAAACTCCACAGCAGTTCAACTCTTTTGTTCCTTGCTAGCCCAACCACCATGCCTGGCACATAGTAGGTACACAATAAATATCTGTTGATTAAACCAGTCACTGAATAAATATGAACCTTCACTGGGCAGTTCAAGACCAGGTAAGATGATGCCAAACACAGAATAATTCAGAAAAAAGTTCAGCCGTATTCTCTCCACTTGTTACGAATGATTTATCTGAATTTCTTATTTTTCCTTTTGGATTCTTCAGAGACAAAGCAACATGTGGTAATAGGCTCCACTACGCAGCTGACACGCCCAGGGCAGCATGAGGCTGCAGCACATCAGAGAACCTGGCCGGAAAGTCTTCCCTCTGCTGGTTAAACACTCCCTCCTAGTGCTGGTTTTGCTTTCTGCTTTTTTAACATGAGGAAAGTGTGGTGAGAAGGTGGAGGAAGTCCTTCCTGACCATAAAGAGTTTTTATAAACCTTCCAGAGGAAAAGCCATTTACAGTTATAAGTGCTTGTTAAACATACAGGGCCAAGACAGAAAAAAGCAGGAACACAGTTCTGTATATTCACTAGGTTAACATTCGTATCTCTTGATACACTTCATGAACAGCCTCCAGATTCAAGGATTCAGCCCGGATTTCAGGAAGGCAGCAGCATTTTTGTCTTTATGCTTAAAGACAGAGATCACAAACCCCCACTTTTCAGAAGGAGAAATAGAAGTGCATGCTCATCTGTGGCTATACCACCCTGAATGCTCCTGATCTTGTCTCATCTCAGAAGCTAAGCAGCGTCAGGCTGGTTAGTACCTGGATGGGAGGGGTGGCATGCTCACCGTGACACGGAAAGTACTCAAGAATATTAAAAAGCAGGCCTCCTGGTGGATGAGCACTGGACACCAAGGAAATGAGGCATTCAGTTGCATTAATGATGTTCCTTTTGGGGAAAGAAGAAGTCATTTTGCTTTAATGACCACAGTGGCAAGAGTCAACACCCAGTCGGAACCCTCAGTGAGGGAGCAGATTTGGATGGCAAGGCTTCAGGAGAAAGAGGAACGCTGCAGGTGCTGGAGCAGAGGACTCTCCGATCGCCAGACTGTGTGGTTCCTTAACTGGGGTGGATCTCTTTGCAGTGTCACAGCCTAATCACTGCCCACCCAGTCTTCCATGAAATTATATATGTTCCACAGCCAACGCATCCACTCCTTTTTCTGCACTACATCAGGAAGACAGCAAAGCCCAACATTCAGGAGTGAAGTTATCTCTGTGACACGGAAAGTACTCAAGAATATTAAAAAGCAGGCCTCCTGGTGGATGAGCACTGGACACCAAGGAAATGAGGCATTCAGTTGCATTAATGATGTTCCTTTTGGGGAAAGAAGAAGTCATTTTGCTTTAATGACCACAGTGGCAAGAGTCAACACCCAGTCGGAACCCTCAGTGAGGGAGCAGATTTGGATGGCAAGGCTTCAGGAGAAAGAGGAACGCTGCAGGTGCTGGAGCAGAGGACTCTCCGATCGCCAGACTGTGTGGTTCCTTAACTGGGGTGGATCTCTTTGCAGTGTCACAGCCTAATCACTGCCCACCCAGTCTTCCATGAAATTATATATGTTCCACAGTCAACGCATCCACTCCTTTTTCTGCACTACATCAGGAAGACAGCAAAGCCCAACATTCAGGAGTGAAGTTATCTCTAATCTAATCCAGGTCCTGGGGAAGAAAGGGGTAAGAGCCACAAGCAACACAAGGAAATATCCCAGAAATCAGCCAGCCATGGGTGAGCATGAGGCCGCGAAGAACTGAGGGTCCTGGGGTCACTGAGAAGAACACGATGAAGGGGCTATTTAGAAGAGCACACAGTACTGGCACAACTAGGTATCCACAGGCAGAAGCATAAAGGTGGGCCCCTTCCCTACACCACACGCAAATATTAACTCAAAATGGGCCAGAGACCTGAATGTAGGGCACGAGGCAAGAGCTAAAACTGTAAGTCTTGGGAGAAAACCTCGGCGACCTTGTATTAGGCCAAGCCTTCCTAGGTACAACACCCAAAGCACAAGCAATAAAAAGAAAGATAAATAAACTGGACTTCATCAAAATTAAAAGCGTTCGTGTGGCAAACAATACCGTCAAGAATGTGAAAAGACAGTCCGCAGAATGGGAGAAGATATTTGCCAACTGTGTCATTGATAAGAGACTGGTACCCAGAATACATAAAGAGTTCTTACAACTCAAATTAAGAGATGATACGTTTTTGAAGTAGACAAAGGCTCTGAGTAGACATCTCTTGAAAGAAAAGATACAAATGACAAAACAGGACATGAAAGGATGCTCAACATCATTAGTCATTAAATAAATGAAAAGTTAAATAAAATAATATTTCATTTACTTCATTCATTTCATTATAACTTAAAAAGTAATAATGGAAAAGAAATGGGATTCCTGGAGCCAAGGTCCCTGAAGGAAGAGAGGCACGGAGAGGTGAAGATGACATTCAGTCCGCATCTCCCCTCAGGCATGTCAATACACACTTGGTGACCAAGAGGATGAAAAGTTAAACAGGGTTTCTCAAACTGGGGAGAGAATATGGGGTTTAGGAGGAAAGGCCCTGTGAGACGTCCTGGCTTTTGTTAGGACCCCTGAAAACATCTACTCTAGAATTAAGGACAATGGAAATAAGCCAGCTCTCACAAATACAGAAATGGACTTTCTAATCAGCTCAGACCCAGACTGGACAAAGTAATCCACCCCCAGCCCATCTGTCTGCCAGAATTAGATCACATGACTGTAGAAGTTAAAAAGCAAATGAACAAACAAAAACCAGAAGAATCAACAGATAAGCTATTATTAATAGAATAAATAAGTGAATTTAGTTAGCAGGTATCTGGATAAAAGGCTCAAGTAGAAAACCAATTGCATTTCTACATATCACTTAGAAAATGTTTTTAAATGAAATATTTATTACTTGACCATTTGCAATAGCATCAAAATGCCAAATGTCTGGGAATAAATCCATCAAAAGATATGCAAGACCTGTATATAGAAAATGATAAAATATTACTGAATATAATTAGAAAAGACTTAAATAAATGGAGGGAGACATCCTGAGCTGGAAGACTCAAGACTGTAAAGCTATCAGTCCCTTCCAACATGATCTACAGATTCAATTTATTCCCAATCAAAATCCCAATATGCTTCTTTTTCCCCTGAAGAAGCTGACAAACTAAAGCTACAATTTATTTGGAAATACATATGACCATGAAAAGGCAATAAAATCTTAAAGTATAAAACTAAAGGAATTCTATGGCAAGATGTCAAGACTGTATTGCTATAGTAATTAAGACAATGTAATACTGACAGAAGGATAAACAGGCTGACCAAAGGACCTAAACAGTCCAGAAACAAGCCTCACATAGTCATGTGACTTGTGATGGAAGTGCAATGCGGTAAAGAAAAAATAGTCTTCCCAACAAATGGTGCTGGGTCAATCGGAAACCTATATGAAGAAACGCCAATAATCTTGACCCTCATCTCATTCTATACACAAAAATCAATTCCAGATGAATTGCAAATCTAACTCTGGAAGGTAAAACAATAAAGCTCCTGATGAATATGTAAGAGAATACCTTCATAACCTTGGAGTTCACTAAAATTAAGAACTTCAGTTATTTACACATCCAATGATAGACTTGAATTCACAACATATAAAACCTTCTACACATCAGTGAGAAAAAGACAGATAATTGTAATGAAAAAAGACTGCAAATAGACACTACATAAAAGAGAATATCCAGATGGTTAATAAACATGAGAAAAAGTGCTCAGCATCATCAGTTGTCAGGAAAACACACACAAAATTACAGCGAGACAATCACTGAACCCCCTCCAGAAGAGTTAAAATTAGAAAGACCGACAGTACCAACTGTTGGCAAGAACACGGAACATCACGCACTGCTGGTAGAAGTGTGAATTGCTACGCCTCTGGAAAACTGTTTGGCCGTATTAACTTAAACTGAACATATGTGTACTCTGCTCCAGCAACTCCACTTCTAGGAATACATGTAACAGTTAAAGGCATATATGTTCACCAAAGGACAAAGGTAAGAATGTTTACAGAAGCACAGTTCTGGGAGCCAAGATCCAAAAATAGCTCAAAAATCCATTACCCATAGAATGGATAAACTATGGTATATTTATACAATAGAATACAAGAAAAAATAATAAATGCAATAACATGGATGAACATCACTGACGTAACACTGAGTGTTCCATGGGTGTAACACTGAGTAAAAGGAACCAGTCACAAAAGTTATGATTCCATTTTCATAAAGCACAAAAAAGCCAAAATGAAGCTGGTGTTAGAAGTTAAGATTTGGAGCTACCTATTTTGGGGAAGCCGATGATGAGAAGGACAAAGTTTTAAGTTTCAATCCAAGTGCTGATGAGTGTGTTTATCTTTTGAAAATTCATCTTGCTATACAGTGATCTGTGCTCTTTCCTGTAAGGATATTCAAAAATCTATTTCTAAACTGTCATTGCAAATCTACATTTTACTAGCTTTGTTTGTATTTACTTTGTATAAAACTATGAAGATAGGAATATCTAGTCATGTTCAGTTCAGTTCAGTCGCATGAGAGTCCCTTGGACTGCAAGGAGATCCAACCAGTCCATTCTGAAGGAGATCAACCCTGGGATTTCTTTGGAAGGAATGATGCTAAAACTGAAGCTCCAGTACTTTGGCCACCTCATGTGAAGAGTTGACTCATTGGAAAAGACCCTGATGCTGGGAGGGATTGGGGGCAGGAGGAGAAGGGGATGACAGAGGATGACATGGCCGGATGGCATCACGGACTCGATGGACGTGAGTCTGAGTGAACTCCGGGAGTTTGTGATGGACAGGGAGGCCTGGCGTGCTGCAATTAATGGGGTCGCAAAGAGTCGGACACAACTGAGTGACTGAACTGAAATAAGGAGGTTGAAACATGTACAAAATAATTTCGTGGTTTAATCTGTTTTAATTCCTACTTTGTCACTTACGGGTTATAGGATCTCAGGATGGTTGTTAAAGTATGTACCTCATTAGAGAAAAAATGGGATAATAATAATAGTAATAAGTTATTTGAAAGGTTGTTCAGTTCAGTCCAGTTCAGTCGCTCAGTCGTGTCCGACTCTTTGTGACCCCATGAATCACAGCACGCCAGGCCTCCCTGTCCATCACCAACTCCCGGAGTTCACTTAGACTTGTGTCCATCAAGTCAGTGATGCCATCCAGCCATCTCATCCTCTGTTGTCCCCTTCTCCTCCTGCCCCCAATCCCTCCCAGCATCAGGGTCTTTTCCAATGAGTCAACTCTTCGCGTGAGGTGGCCAAAGTACTGGAGTTTCAGTTTTAGCATCATTCCTTCCAAAGAAATCCCAGGGCTGATCTCCTTCAGAATGGACTGGTTGGATCTCTTTGTAGTCCAAGGGACTCTAAAGAGTCTTCTCCAACACCACAGTTCAAAACCATTAATTCTTCAGCACTCACCTTTCTTCACAGTCTCTCACATTCATACATGACCACTGGAAAAACCATAGCTTTGACTAGACGGATCTTTGATGGCAAAGTAATGTCTCTGCTTTTGAATATGCTATCTGAAGTTGAAGGTGAAGTCGCTCAGTCGTGTCCGACTCTTTGCGACCCCATGACTGAAGCCCACCAGCTCCTCACTCCATGGAATTTTCCAGGCAAGAGTACTGGAGTGGGTTGCCATTTCCTTCTCCAGAGGATCTTCCCAACCCAGGGATCGAACCCAGGTCTCCTGCACTGCGGGCAGACGCTTTAACCTCTGAGCCACCAGGGAAGCCTGAATATGCTATCTAGGTCGGTCATAACTTTTCTTCCAAGGAGTAAGCATCTTTTAGTTTCTTGGCTGCAGTCATAAGAGCTAAATTAGAAAATAAATGTGAAGAGTTTTAGCACTGGGGAGTGATCTTCAAAGGTTTATTCATGGTCACTTAACTGCAAATTTGTACAGTGGGTAGCAACTAGCTTAAAATCATGCTAATAGAATATAAAAAAATCACTGCCATATTAATGAGATATGTATAGGATAACAAAATTTTTTGCTTTCTCTTATACATGTACATACATATAGATGTATACATTGGATCACTATGAAAAATGTATTTCTTACTATGGATTAAGGTAAAATAATTTTGAAAAGCACTAGAACAAGACAAAGAAGATATAAGTATTAATATATATTTTTAAAATTTACCTTTCACTAGTCTTGTATACTGGAATTTGGTCACAATTAAATAAATACAGTTGACCCTTAGAATTTATGAGGGTGCAATAAAGTCCCATTGAGATGTGTTCACTGGATATTCTCTAGGTATTGTCACTAGCAGTTTCAGAACATGTGTGATAAAAATGGAAACTTAGCAATACAGTTTAGTACCTGTCTGGGATCATCAGATACATTTGCTGATAATGAAAATTTTACTGGAATTCCAAATTTCTGTAAGAGATCAATCTGCAGTACACATTTGTCCCAAATCTAATTCTCAAATCATCTTATTAGGCTTTATGTAAGTCATTTAACCTCTCTAAACCTAAAGGTTCTCATCTGACATATGGGCATATTATCATCCTTCAGTGAGCACTGAATGAGTTAACATGTGCAAAATAGCATAGAGCAAGCCTTCCATAGCTATTATTACAGGCCAGGGACCAAGGGACTAGAAAAACGGACTCTGAGATGAAGATCAGCATGTAAGAGGTGTTTTGGGTCATGATCTCAGTAACATCACTTATAAGCAAATGAGGAAGACACAAGAAAGCAAAGGAAGAGGTCAAATATGTGGTTACAATGGAGGACCCTTTTGGACCTGAGATGGTTATTCAGATTGTCCTGAACTGAGGTAAGGGAATCAAGCCCCTTTTACTACTGCATTAAGAGGGGTAATCCTTAAAGTAAGTCCTTTGTTAAAGGAAAACACCAGAAAGTGATTCAGTGGCAAGAAATCAGCAGCTAACTCTCCCAGCACTGGTGGGAGTGCACATGTTCAGTCCTGGGGCACCTGAGCAGCACAGCACCCACTGCAACTCATCTATGTATCACTTGGATCCATTAACTCCACATAGAAATTTCATCCCATTTTAGGCCATTGCCTCCAGAATTCTGGGGGCTGTGTGTGTGTGTGTGATGAGAGGAAGGTTAGTGGAAAGAACTTTACACAGGTCTAGTGGTAGCAGTCATCTTAAGAGCAGAAATGATATCCTCATCTCTCTCCCTAACTACACATTCCGGGGGCTCCTCACCCTCAGCTCATACCTCTTCTGGTCTAGGTGACATACCTACAGGAGGAAGCCAGAATTTTGTCCTTGGTCTCCATGTCCATCTCAGGCCAAGGCTATCTTTCTATTTTCCAACAGAGAAAGGAGGTGTCAAGAAACACCCCTGTGGCCACTTAAGTGCTAAATGTGTTTATTTTCTGCCTCCTTCTAATGGCAGCTTCCTCCTGATGATCAGTATTCCAGCTCTGCCTTTCCTTGTCCACTGGTCTCTTGGTGTGAACAGTTTGGACTGACTTGGCAGAAGCTATAGGTTAAAGTTCAATGGGACCCTTACTTTGTTTTCTGGTGGAAGCATTCGTTTATAGAATCCAGGACCTTTTGACCTATACAGGACATAGTTGTGGAATGGTAAGCATAGATACTTTCTTGGAACCAGTGCTTCACTAACACTGTCGGAAAGGAATATAAATTCCTCAAATGGGTCCTTGGGAGTGATGGTGAGTGAGGCCATTTTTGTTTCTACTCCTTGGTTCCCAGATGCATATATTCCAACAGTGAACACCAGCACCCACAATGGTCATCAAGTTACTGTAATAAGGTATCCTAGAGTGAATATAAGTTGGCCCTCCATCCTTTCAAGGCATGATACCAAACCAGTGTCCATCAAATGGTCATATCTCGGTTTCTCAGGTCAACTGCTGCTCAGTTTAGTTCAGTCGCTCAGTCGTGTCCGACTCTTTGCAACCCCATGAAGTGCAGCATGTCAGGCCTCCCTGTCCATCACCAACTCCTGGAGTCCACCCAAACCCATGTCCATTGTGTCAGTGATGCCATCCAACCATCCCATCCTCTGTCATCTCCTTCTCCTCCTGCCCTCATCTTTCCCAGCATCGGTATCTTTTCAAATGAGTCAGCTCTTAGCATCAGGTGGCCAAAGGATTGGAGTCTCAGCTTCAACATGAGTTCTTCCAATGAACACTCAGGACTGATCTCCTTTAGGATGGACTGATTGGATCTCCTTGCAGTCCAAGGGACTCTCAAGAGTCTTCTCCAACACCACAGTTCAAAAGCATCAATTCTTCAGCACTCAGTTTTCTTTATAGTCTAATTCTCACATCCAAACATGATAGAAAAACCATAGCCTTGACTAAATGGACCTTTGTTGGCAAAGTAATGTCTCTGCTTTTAAATATGCTGTCTAGGTGGGTCATAACTTTCCTCCCAAGGAGTAAGCATCTTTTAATTTCATGGCTGCAACCACCATCTGCAGTGATTTTGGAGACCAGAAAAATAGAGTCAGCTGCTGTTTCCGCTGTTTCCCCATCTATTTCCCATGAACCGATGGGACCAGATGCCATGATCTTAGTTTCCTGAATGTTGAGCTTTGAGCCAACTTTTCACTCTCCTCTTTCACTTTCATGAAGAGGCTTTGTAGTTCCTCTTCACTTTCTGCCATAAGGGTGGTGTCATCTGCATATCTGAGGTTTTGATGTTTCTCCTGGCAATTTTGATTCCGCTTGTGCTTCTTCCATCCCAGGGTTTCTCATGATGTACTCTGCATAGAAGTTAAATAAGCAGGTACAGCCTTGACATACTCTTTTTCCTATTTGGAACCAGTCTGTTGTTCCATGTCCAATTCTAACTGTTGCTTCCTGACCTGCATGAAGGTTTCTCAAGAGGCAGGTCAGGTGGTCTGGTATGTCCATCTCTTTCAGAATTTCCCACAGTTTATTGTGATCCACACAGTCAAAGGCTAGTTAGCATCTATTTCATTATTATGTGTCTATCCCATGGACACAGTCCACAGGGTCGCAAACAGTCTGACATGACTAAGTGACTTCACTTTGCTTTGTTTCACTTTATAGCATTGCCTAGTTTACTGTAAGATGCATTCCTTGGGGATATTACATGGGATTCCATGTCAGTGGATCAACGATTTTGTAAGTACTTGAATAAACAGTGCTAGCCAAGGTCATGTGAGCTACAGGAGTCTCAAGTGAGAGTCCACTTAAGAAGGAATCCAAGGGACTTCCTTGGTGGTCTAGTGGCTAAGACTCTGTGCTCCCAATGCCAGGGGCCTGGGTCTGATCCCTGGTCAGGGAACTGTATCCCACATGCTGCAACTAAGAGTTTGCATGCATGCCACAACTAAGACCAAATAAATAAATAGATATTTTTTAAAAAGAGAATTAATTCAATACAGAGGAAAACAAAACAGACATGGAGAGAGGAACAATTCTGATTACATTGTTTCAACACTTGATATGTTTTGTAGCTGCAAAAAGATCTCCATTGGATTTTTAGCTAAGTGATCTGATTAATAATGATAATACAAGATATTATTACTATTGAGTTTGGTTTCTGTTGCCTGATTTCAAATGAGTTCTAATGAAGCTATTGGTTTGCTTCCATGGTTACCTAAGCATTCATGCTTTGGCAAAGTTAATTCAATAATTAGGGATTATTCTGTCTGAAGAGTAATTTTATATCTTTAGATTAACTTTGAATTATGTGGTTTACTTCATGTTGTGATGATTTTATAGTAGAATTCTCAGAAACATATTTCTAAGTTCTTGCAGGTCTTAAAATATTTTCCATTGAGCATATCCAATACCACAGTCTATGAGAAACAGGAAGTGGGAATGCAGACAGGCTAGGAACCACTGCAGTAAGCACCGGGCCCTGTTGTAAGTCCTTCTGCAATTGCTAAAGTTCTCATTGCAACTCTACGAGATTTCTCATTTTGATACTGAGGAAACAGGATGAGAGAAGTTAGGTAACTTGCTTTAGATCACTCAGTTAACAAGTAAAAGGACCACAGTCAAAACATGTAGCACTGACTGTATTGGCAACAGGAATCCAGAGATGTGAGTGATCAACGCAGGCAGCAGGAATCAGAAACGCTTCCTAAAGATGTGTGAACATAACCTCTTTTCTCCTTTTCACTACTTCACAGCCTATAGTGAAGCAGTGATCTTTAGAATTACTACTAGAATTTAGTGAAGCATCTTTAGAATTACTTGAACTACTGTAGAGATATGTGGAAATTTATTTTTGATATGTTTCTCAAGCATGCTCACACAGAAACATGATAAGATATTCTTTCATACTTGGTTTTAAAATATTTTCCTGTCTTATGTTTCTTAATCATCATTAATATTGTAGTAACACAGTATACCTGTCCCAGACCCTTCCAGCCTGGTCTCTCTCTCTCTGACCTCCTAAAAGAGGAGGGTCTCTTGCTGAGTCTCTGCACTTGAGCTCATGTCAGCTTTGCTGTCAACAAGTCATGTCAGACCCCCTGTGTGGGTTTTGAGAGTCTGAGGTATTTTCTTCAAAGAACCTCCCTTCAAGTAGTCCCTGATAATCACAGAAAATTTCACCTCTTCTATTTAATTCCCCACATGCCAGTTTCTAATTATATGTGCAAGGTTATTTTTAAAAATTTTTCTGAGCCCTTGATTGAAAGTATTTAAAGAACTTTCTAGGGACCATGTAAGCTCAGGGCAAAATAAAACCATGGATCCTTTATTCTAAGTTCCGTATTTGCATCTAGTCTAGGTCAAGAATGAGTGACAGCTACAACTTTAGTACCTCTGGGGAGAGGGACTAATTCCATTTCTGGACCTAGTCAATTTGATCTTGTCTTTTGAGACTTTCTAGAAAAAGCCTCAGAGAGCCATAAAGCTTTGCTTGGAAGGTGCCATGGCCATGTTGAATGAGACTGTGTGTTAGAGTCAGGACCATCTAGGGTTTCGTATGCCCTAAGAGAGAATATTTCACCTCTATTTGACTTAGTTTTCTTATAAAATTGGGATAATAGTATAGGCTCAGGAGGAATTGCTGTGAAGAGCTGGACTCACATACACACAAACCATTTACAATGTACCAAGCATATACCAAACTCTTTACAAATGTTAAATCCCTTAATTCATGTTAAGTTATGAAAAGGGAATTATTACTATTCCCATTTTACACATGAGTAAGCTGAGGCTCAGAGCAGTTAAGTAACTTACCCAGAATCAAACAGCTGATAAGTGGTACAATACGTTTAAGCAGTCTGATTTCAGAATCCACACTTGCTATAGACTGTGTCCCCCCTAGCCCCAAATTATATGTTGAAATCTAATCCCCAATGTGATGATACTTAGAACTGAGGCTCTTTGGAGATGACTAGATCATGAGGTGGAGCCCTTAGAAATGGGATTAGTGCCCTTATAGAGATCCAGAGAGCTTCTTTTTCCCTTCTACCATGCGAGGATACAGTGAGAAGATGGCCATCATGACGACAAACCTGCTGGTGGGTGCTTTAATCTTGAACTTCTCTGCCTCCAGAGCTCTGAGAAACAAATCTGCGTTGTTTATAAGCCATCCAGTCTATGGCATAGCATTGCAGCAACCCAAATAGACTAAGACAGTTTTAAGTTCAGACAGTCTAG
Organism: Aepyceros melampus; assembly: GCA_006408695.1. Classification (NCBI taxonomy): domain Eukaryota; kingdom Metazoa; phylum Chordata; class Mammalia; order Artiodactyla; family Bovidae; genus Aepyceros; species Aepyceros melampus. The sequence continues at coordinate 90,606 of SJXQ01003387.1, forward strand.
TCTCTTAGTTCATGCTATTATCTGTTATGTTGCCTCGAATGTTATGTAACCTATTTTTAAAATGTTTAATACAATGACTGTATGTTATAAGATATGAGTGTGTGTGTATCAATCTGTATGAGGTTTAATTAGTCATTCTGAAACAGGAAATCAAATGAGCTTTACTTATTATTAGGCCATTATTAGGCCTTTAAATGAAAATAAAATAGAGCTGGATCATTGAAAAAGCAAGAGAGTTCCAGAAAAACATCTATTTCTGCTTTATTGACTAAGCCAAAGATTTTGACTGTGTGGATCACAATAAACTGTGGAAAATTCTGAAAGAGATGGGAATACCAGACCACCTGACCTGCCTCTTGAGAAACCTGCATGCAGGTCAGGAAGCAACAGTTAGAACTGGACATGGAACAGACTGGTTCCAAATAGGGAAAGAAGTACGTCAAGGCTATATATTGTCATCCTGCTTATTTAACTTATATGAAGAGTACATCATGAGAAATGCTGGGCTGGAAGAAGCACAAGCTGGAATCAATTGCCAGGAGAAATATCAATAACCTCAGATGTGCAAATGACACCACCCTTATGGCAGAAAGTGAAGAAGAACTAAAGAGCCTCTTGATGAAAGTGAAAGAGGAGAGTGAAAAAGTTGGCTTAAAACTCAACATTCAGAAAATGAAGATCATGGCATCCGATCCCATCACTTCATGGCAAATAGATGGGGAAACAGTAGAAACAGTGTCAGATTTCATTTTTTTGGGCTCCAAAATCACTGCAGATGGTGACTGCAGCCATGAAATTAAAAGACGCTTACTCCTTGGAAGGAAAGTTATGACCAACCTAGACAGCATATTGAAAAGCAGAGACATTACTTTGCCAACAAAAGTCTGTCTAGTCAAAGCTTAGGTTTTTCAGTAGTCATGTATGGATGTGAGAGTTGGACTATAAAGAAAACTGAGCACCAAAGAATTGATGCTTTTGAACTGTAGAGTGGAGAAGACCCTTGAAAGTCCCTTGGACTGCAAGGAGATCCAACCAGTCCATTCTGAAGGAGATCAGTCCTGGGTGTTCATTGGAAGGACTGATGCTGAAGCTGAAACTCCAATACTCTGGGCCCCTGATGTGAAGAACTGACTCATGGAAAAGACTCTGATGCTGGGAGGGATTGGGGGCAGGAGGAGAAGGGGACAACAGAGGATGAGATGGCTGGATGCTATCACTAGCTCAATATACATGAGTTTGAGTGAACTCCAGGAGTTGGTGGCATGCTGCAGTCCATGGTGTCACAGAGAGTCAGTTATGACTGAGTGACTGAACTGAACTGAACCTAATCTGGTGCCATAGAAGGTTCCAAAATTCCTGGCTCAGGAAATGATCATTATACTCTAGATCTACCTTTCTAAGGACCTTGCACTAAACATGCACTCCAGTTGGACTATAATGCTGCAAAGACAGGGACCCATCTGATTCTTGTGTTTGTTAGGGCTGGCAAAGCGCGTGGTGCAGACACACACCCCTGGCTTAGAGAAGTAATTAGACGTGGCCACAGCCTGAATTTGAATCATGATTTTGAATCATGATTCCAGGAGATTTATAAAGGGCAACAGAAAAAAAACCAGAAAAACCTTCAGCTCTGTTCTCGCCATCATCTTTTTTATATTTATTCTAAATCTCTCCTGATGTGATCAAGTCCAGAGCCTCCTGTTCTTTGTGCAAGTGGAGGGTAACTGAGTAACAATTTCCTTGCAGCATAAACATAGGTATGCTTGATGACCATTACTGAGTTGGCTTCCCTATCTCCAAAAGAAACAGTTTCTCTTTTTTAAAATTGCTTTTCCCATAAATCTCACTTGCCAACTATTTAATCATCTTCACAGCTGACCTGGATTTTCTGTCACTTCACCTCTTTTGACTGCTAATATCTTGCCTGGAAAAGAAGCAGTTTGAGTTTCAGAGTCTCTAAGGGAGCAAATTCTGGTCAAATTACCTTTGGACTGACAAGAAAGGACAAGAAGTCAGTGTAAGGAAGAACTAGGAAATGCTTCCTATCTAATATTTAGATAATATTTTGGTTCTAGTCAATAACCTAATAACAAATTACTAGATTACTGTATTAGATTTCAAAGGAATTAAAATTCAATAAAATACACAGTGCTAAAATACAACAAACTGCTTTCTGAGATTTGTTGAGAAATTAAGGTAATTTGGTTTTAAAATGAGACAGAAAACAACAGATGTTGAGCGTCTACCGTGTACTAGGAACTTTACATACTTTAATTCTTTTAATTCTTACAAAATTATAAGAAGTAGGTTATTTGTTCCTGTGTCATAAATGAGAAGTTTAAAAAAGCCCAGGTAAATTGCCCAAGGTATCATAGTGATTGGCAGAGTCAGGACCTGAACCCACATTGTTCAACTAAAAAGGCAAGGTTCTTTGCCTGTTATTGCTGAATTGGACAGAATATAGAAGAGCTATTTAAAAAACCACCCTCACCATTTACTGAGTATGTCTTAGGCATCAGGATTTAGGCCAGATGGATTTCACATACATAAGATAAAGTTCAATCTACTTTTTTTCTTTAAAGCTGTTTTCCTATGTATTATTATTCCCATTTCACAAATAGCAAAACTGAGACCCAGAGAATTTAAATGATCCATCTATTTTTATGTGCTTAGTAAGGGAGGCAGCAGGGAGTCCAGGGCTTCCTGCACTACATAACTGTGTTGTCAATCATGTCAATCAGGAAAGGATGCTTCAAGTGCAAGATTAGGGGTGCCATGGGGTGCCGCCTGTGGGGAGCAGCCAGCTTTAATTAGAGTTGTAGCACTGAGACAAGTAGAAACTAGACTTCACCTCTACCAATTCGACAATTTTGCTGCTCTGAAGAAGCATAATTTATCAAAGGTAATGAAAACTAATGTTCCTACCTTGATCTTTTTTCCCCTAGTGGCCTGGAACAATTTCTTTAATCTATTAGAGTTATTTTGAATAGCAGAGGGAGTGGAGTGTTTCTCAAATTTTAATTTCAAAAGAATATCCTTGGGTACCTGACTGCAATGTGATTTCTGGGTCCCACTTCTAGAAATTCTGACTCCCCAGGTCTGGAATGGGCCTGAAGAATCTGCATCCTAAACAAAACATCCTAAACAAATATCCCAGTCCTCCTGGGATTGGGAGGATGTACTACTGATGCAGGTTGTGTAAGTTCTGCCTCTTGAAATCTTTGTGTAGTAGTTGAGATTCTGAGCCTTCTGAAGCCCTGGCTCCAACACTACTAGCTTTGTACTGGCAAGTGAGTTACTCAGCCTCACTTAGCCTCAGCTTACCTGTCTATAAGATGAGAATAATGATGATACTTATCTACTTCTCAGTGATGTGAGGACTAAATGTGAGGAATAAAGCAATGTATATAAAACATGGAATGTGTTTCTGGAACATAGTAAATCTTTAATTAATGTTCACTATTATTATGCTAATAGGAAGTTAGTTATTTAGAGAAAAAAGATTGAGTCATTTAATTAGAAATTTGTTTGTCTTTGTGACTATGCAGTTGGGGGTTGGGGATGGGGAAGGAATTAACTGGTTTCAGGAAAGCTTAGTAATACAGGCCTTTTTGTGTCTGGGGTATATTTCTTGAATGTCCTTTTTTTTTTTTTTTCTGTTGCTAGTGCTGAAAATTTATCTTCAAGGTGCCCACAGTTTCTCTGGAATGGAATTCTTTTCTCATTGATAAACACTAAACAGATCTCTGATTGGTGGGGCACTCATTTTTCTATGGCTTTGCAAGGGCTGCTTGGAAAACTTTTTTTCTTTTTGGTTTTTAAGGGAAATGATAATAGGAGAAGCGAAAGTCAAAAATTTCAGAACAAGCTTCTCTTTCCCTTCACACATATTGGTTAGAAAGGGAAACAGTCCTTTGCCCACTCCCCTGGACTGGAGATGTAAAGACAGGAGCCAAGTAGGTTTCCATTCAGCCCCTCAGAGTTCACAGCTGGGGCTAGACTCCCAAACACAGAATCTGATGAAAACCGCCAGTGGATCCTGACTTCACATCTAAATGCTCACGTGCATATGGCTTCTTCAGATTTCTTTGTCTGGATTCCTGTTTATCTTTCTACGTTTCTTTCCTGACATACTTCATCTTCTTTTTATTAGGTTTTTTTTTTTTTTGGTTGTTGTCATTGAAGCCTTATTTTTTTCTTTCTCTAGACTTTTCTTATGTGTTTCGTTATCTAAACAGATTTTTCTCTACCCTTTTAACCTTCACTTTGTCTTTAGCTCTCTCTTGGATATTCTTTTCTATGTGTGTGTGTGTTCAGTCACGTCTGACTCTTTGTAATCCCTTGGACTGTAGCCTGTCAAGCCCTTCCATTTACGGGATTTCCCAGGCAAGAATACTAGAGTGGTTTACCATTTCCTTCTCCAGGCTTCCAGACCTAGGGATCGAACCCAAGTCTCCTGTATTAGCAGGCAGATTCTTAACCACTGTGCCGCCTGGGAAGCCCATTCTTTTCTGTGGGTTGTCTTTCACTAGGTATTGGTGATACACCATTATTAACTTTTGTATTTATTTCTTCTATAAGATCAGAAGCATCTTGAGTGAGGACTCTTGTCTATCATATTGATTTTGTACTTCTTGTTACCCCATCACAGACACAAAGTGGAGACTTATTAAATGTCTCTCAGTAAATAAACAAGTCGTCTTTTGGCATATGTTGGAGCACCTCCAATGATGGGAAACTTATTACCTCTTGAGGCTGATGGATCCATTTTTGAAATGCTATACTTTTCTGAACATTCTCTCTGATTAATGAACTGAAATCAATGTTCCTGTAATTTTCCAGGAGAGAAAAATGCCACTGTCTTGGAGGCTGAGACAAAAATCTCTGGTTCTGCCATCATATCATCACTTCAGAAAGGAGCTCTAGTTAATGACTCAAGTGCAAAATGAAGACTACTTTCTTGAGGAGGGGCTTCTAGATAGAGACAAAAATGCTGGAAGAGAAAAGGTGATACTTCATCAAGGATAGAAAATATTGCTGTTTTCTTATTTTGCTAGCAAGAGAGGCAGAAAGAGTGCACATGAGGAACAAGGATGGAATGGTCTTTGAGAGTGTTTCAGAGAAGAATGCTCTGAGGATGGAACAATGGAATTGGGAATTTACCAAGAAGACTGTATTGTTCTAGCAAGTTCTGATTCATGAATGAAGATATCTGAGTGAAGGGGTAATGTTCTTTCTTTCTGCCGTGGGCTATAGAGTAGCTAGTTAAGGAGGTAAGAAGATAAGAAGAAAACTAGGGCCGTGTGGTGCTACAGAAGTCAAAGAAAAAGATAGGCAGTGTCAAAAGCAGAGAAGAGATTGAGTAAAGTGACCAACAAATTTAGGAATACAGAAATATTTTGTAACCTTATCTAGAGGATTTTGGGTGGGAGCCAGCTAGTGATAGGTTGATATCACAGACTGTATCTGTGCCAAATTCATATATTAATACTCCAATTCCAATGTGATGGTATTAGGAAGTAAGGTCTTTTGGAGGTAATTAGGTTTAGATGAGGTCATGAGGATGCAGACAGATTTGTTGTTATAGGTTGGGTAGTTAAGGGACTTTCTATCTGTCAGCTTCTATTTTTCCTGTGAAAAATAATTAGGATAATGTGTACTGTGCTTAGTCACTCAGTTGTGTCCAACTCTTTGCGACCCCGGGGACTATAGCCCTCCGGGCTCCTCTGTCCTCGGGATAGTAAACTTCTATTGATGATTTACTGATAATAGGCATTATTTTTAAAAGTTTATATAGATTGACTCATGTTCTATTTACAATAACCTTATGAGGCAGGAAATATTATGTCTTTATTTTACCAATAAGGAACTGAGGCACAGAACTGTTAAAAAAAAAAAAAGTATCCTTGAGGTTGCATTTAGATAAATTGCTGGAACCTGAGTACAAAGCCAGATAGATTACTTTTAGAGCCCACAGTCTTAACTAAGAGCCACATTTAACTAAAGTGCAACCACTAATGGTGAAGAAGACATGGGAGGGGCCAGTTATTGAATGAATATTAAGGGAGGAAAGAGTTTCTCCAGAAACTGACTGGAATAATATGATAAGATTCTCAGTTGAGACTTGGAATTACAAACTGAAGGTGCTACCAATCAACCTGTTGATGTGATTTGCTTCAGAAGATTTCAGCTATATGAAGGCACTGAAAAGAAAGACTACTGGGTTTATCTAAGGTTAGCACTTATGGGTGTAGCAAAATGACAAAAAGACAATGGAGAGTGAGGATGGCTGTAATAAGCTACAGGTAAAGAGGCTTTGGGGAATACATCGCTCTTATTAAAAAGCTCTTTCTACTATGCTAGTATTTTTTCACTCATTGATTTTTTCTGATAAAGACTTTTGGTGAACAGATCAGAGCCTTGCAATTCAGTCAAGTTCAACATGCTGGAATAGAGAATTTAGAATACACTAGCCTCTCTGCTACACGCTAGGTATTTTGAACTAGGATTTTGCTCTTTGTGTACTATTAATGCCACTGGTACCAGAGATTTTGTCTAAAACCAGTGTATCAGATACTTAAGTACCTTCCCACTGGCCTATCTATATAAACTATCTTGGTTACAATGTCACATTATTGATTACTTTCAGATTGTTTTAATATCACTTACATTAGTCTATAATCAAAAAATAGTAATTTCCTAGTAACATAAACATATCCTAAATTAACACTTAAAATTTTATTTTACAATTTAAGAAGTTAAAATTTGCATCTGAGACAAGTTAAAAGAAAGTCAATATAAAATTTTATAGATATCATAATGACTCATCCCAGCAAAATTTTATTAATTAAGACAGGTAATAGGACAGCACTGAATGATCTTCAGAGTTGATTGGACATTAGCTTATTATCAATACTGTATGAAAAACTTTCTTTTATGATGATTCGGCTGGACTGAAATTGTGTACAAAATTCTGAATCACAAAATTTTGACATAGCTTAAGCAATAATGACATGGATCATTAGAAGTAATTTTACCTTGAATATATTAATGCAATGTGTAGACCTTAATTCCAAAGGCAATAGAATTAGTTGTTAAAAATATAGAATCTTGGGCCCCATTCCAAATCTACTGAATCAGAATCTGCATTTTAATAAGATCATCAGGGAATCTGAATGCACATTACAATTTGAGATGCTTTGGTCTGGGTTATCATTATAGTAATTAGTATTGTGATGGGTTGAAATGTGAACTTGTATGAAACACCACTGGTTTTTATGTTTTCGGTCTAGAGATGGCCTGACCACATGTGAACCCTGATATCTTTTAGGTAAAATGGTAGCTTGAAAGAAAAATGGTGAGAAGTAAGAACTGGGGTCTCATTTTATTTTGGATTTGATGTGATGCTCTGGTTGGCAAAAGCATGCATTTGCAATTCTTATATCCATTTTCTCTGCTCTTCTTTGTAGTCTTTGGCTTTTCTCTTTCCTTCTACAATTTCCCATATTCCTCAATTTTAAAATCCTTGATTTGCAAAGGCAATAGTTTCTAGATTCTTAGCAGTCAAGTATTTATTGGGCAGAAATGAGTTAACCCAAGAAACATATGAAGTTGGCAAGATTTTGATGGTTCTGGAAATTTTAAAAATCATCATGAAAAAGTGAAAGTGAAAGTGTTAGTCACTCAGTTATGTCTGACTCCCTGTGACCCCATGGACTGTAGCCTGCCAAGCTCCTCTGTCCACGGAATTCTCCAGGCAAGAATACTGGAGTACGGTGCCATTCCCTACTCTAGGGGATCTTCTCAACCCAGGGATCAAATCCTGTTCTCCTGCATTGCAGGCAGATTCTTTACTGTCTGAGCCACCTATGGGGCTCTACATATTAGAATGGTTGATAGGAGTTGTTTAGGACATGGCAGATGTTGACTCACAGTAAGTAATGTGATTAACCTTCAGCCAAGGTATGTTCAAGGCAGAGAGGTGAATCTGAGTCATTAGGCTTTGGTTCTGGAGCCGTGAAGAACTGTGGCATTTGTTCTGTCCATGCTCTTCCAAACAAAGATCACCTCATTTATGGCATTTGTTGCTTCTAAGTATTTTCTCCTTCATGTTTATTTTTCAAAAGTATGAACTGCCAAGGTAAGTGACCAAAAGAGAGCAGCTATTCAGTGTGTGGCAATGACAACAGAGCCAAGGTTTTCTTCTTGTCAAATATTTCTATTCAGACCTCTTTTGTTTCTTCCTTTCTCTGCTTTCTTCTCAGAGTGAAGATAATAAATGAGAGGTCAAGCACCAGGGCAGACAACGGAAGGTCTCCAAACAGGCAAGGCTGTTTCTGTCTCTTCCTGTGTGATTTCCCTCTCATCTTTAGGAATCAAGTAGATTTAGACAGACCACTCCCCATGGAGTAAAAGGGAGACTGCTCTATTGTCCAGTTGTGCCAGGTATTAAAGTCAACTGCCATGACTTGAATTAATGTTAAACATTTGAGAGAATGAATTAAATAAAGCTAGGTGCATTTGTGAATATAAACAGAATGTTAATTTTTAACATTACTTATTTTGTATATTTACTTTTATATATTTATATATGTTTATTTTATGTATTACTAACCTGGCAAGGACAAATCGTTCACTCTAATGATAGTAATAATTTTTGAGGACTATAACATGCATTATCTCATTTAATCTTCAGGATAGCCCATATGAAAGCGCTATTATTATAATTCTCCTTATTCAGATGAGGGAACCAAGAAAAAGGAGATGTTAGGAAGCTTGCTCAAGTTCATGTAGCTGATCAATGGCATAACTGGGATTCATCTCCCTCTCCTACTGCTAATCTGTTGATTACAATGGAATATGAAGATATTTACTTATGATTTTTCCATTCTTTCCAATTATACCTTCTCATACATCTCATAAAGCCCTTTACTATGTTAAAAAAGCTTCCAAGTCATGCTCCTCTTAATCTCTAAATAAATTTGAGAATATATTAGCAATCATGAGCAGGAGTCATTTCTCTTTCTGATGGCCACAGACAAGATATTGATTTAGAATACATTATTATCCCCTCAGCTCACAAGTGAGTGAATTAAAATCAAAATTGGCTGTGAAAAGAATCCCCAAAAGAGACTTCTAATGTCTCTTAATATTCAAATGTCATTAAACTGAGAAAAGCAAACAAGCAAAGACTCCCTTTGGCAATGTTCTTACTTCTAACTCCTCAGAGGCTTCACCCTTTGGTCCACCTCAACTGTCTCCAGCCACGTGGAAGGAAATGGCTAAATAAATCAGTAAGCTGTTATGTGAGCACATCAGTAATTTTATTTTGGAGATCTTGCCCCAATAATGATTTTCTTTCTATTCTGTATCTTCAGCCTTCCTCTATTGATATTTAAGTGTTGCACATTAGCATTAAATATGTCATATATCTTCTTTCTTAAACAATAATGATAATAATAAGCCATCCATATATTGCTCTAACTATGTCTGTTCTCTTCCCTTTGCAGCCAGGCTTTTCCAAAGAGATGCTGAAAAGTTACAATTTCTTTTCCTTTCTTCACTCCCCAACCCACTCCAGTCTCTCCCCAGTGCTTTACCAAACCAACATTTTCCAAGAACACTAACGACCTGACTTTCAAATTTATTCAAAAAAAGATTAATTCTCAATCTACTTGAACTCAGAGAAGCATTTGGTATGGCTGATCACAAGCTCCTCGGAAACCATGTCCTCCCTTTGTTTCACAGATACACAGGATCCTGGTTTTCCTCCCACATCTTGTCTCTGCACAATCAGCTTCTAGATTCTCTTCTGCTTGCTCCTTTTTTTGAGTATTTCTCAGGGCTCCATCCTCTTCTCTTTCACTTACTTTCTCTGTTGAAGTAATGTTATTCACTCTTTTTAGCTTCAATTTAATCATTTTAGCTTCAATTTAATCACTCAAATACTGTCAATAATAATATTTTTTGGATGGTTACAGTGTGCCATGCACTGTACTAAGTTCTTCATGTAATGTACCTGATTTATTCCTTATAACAACTCTTCCACTCTTACATGTTTAACACCATCCTGTGCTAGCTATATCCTAACTCTCAGAGATGTTCATACACACATGTGCCAGAAAGATCCTTTGACTCTCTTGAAGGTACAACAGAGGAAAAATGTTCAATATGGTATTCTTCATCTTTCCCACTCTACTCCATCTAAAATCTATTTCCCCCAATTGTTCCCTGAGTCAGTTCATGGTATTGCCAACCACCAATTAATTGCTTAAAACAGAAACCTGAGTCAAGATTTCTTGCCACTTATGCTTGATCACTCTGTTTAGCCACTAATCCTATTTATTTTATTTCCTAAATATCTTTCTAATATGCCACTTCTCTTGGTTTCATTATTTACTCCATGGGTTCTTAACCTCCACATCACTGATATGTTGGGTCAGATAGTTCTTTGTTATGATTGTCTTATGCATTGTAGGATGTTGAGTAGCATCCTTGTTCTCTACCATGCAGATGTCAATGAAGCCCTTCCACCTTCCCTCCAGAGTTGTGACAATTAGAAATGCTTCTAGATATTAACAAATGTTCCCAATTGAGAACCATGGCTTTAGTCCCAATTAATATCATCTACCTCTGTATTTAATGCAACAGACTTAATTTGTTCTTCCCTGGTGGACTTCCCTGGTGGCTCAGATGGTAAAGTGTCTGCCGGCAATGCAGGAGACCCAGGTTTGATCCCTGAGTTGGGAAGATCCCCTGGAGAAGGAAATGGCAACCCACTCCATTACTTTTGCCTGGAGAATCCCATGGACAGAGGAGCCTGGTAGGCTACAGTCCATGGGGTCACAAAGAGTCAGACACAACTGAGAGACTTCACTTTCACTTTCTCTTTAATTTGTTCTAAATGGTGAATGATGCAAATGTCACAACAATTCTTAAAAACTTTATTTAGTTTCTCCATGCTTTTAGAATAAAAGTTTAGAGTTCTTTAAAAGCATTCCCAAGGTTTTTAAAAACAGGTATATTGAGATATAATTTATGTATAAAGACCGTACATATATAATGTCTATAATTTGATGAGTTTGGGCATGTACATACCCATGAAACCAACACCACAATCAAAAGTAATAAATATATCCATCACCTCCGAAAGTTTCTCAAATGCCCCACTTTCTTTCTTTGTGGTAATAACACCTAACGAGATCTATTCTCTAAATTTTTTAAAAATGCATAGCACAGTATTGTTAACCACAGGTACTATTTTGTACAGTAGAATTCTATAACTTATCCATCTTGAATAACTGAAAACTTGTGCCCATTGAACAACAACTCCCCACCGACATCCTCCACTCCCCCTCCCCAGAACTTGACAACCACCATTCTAGTGCCTACTTCTATTTTGACTATTTTACATGTCTTGTATAAATGGAATCATGCAATATTTGTCCTTCAGTGAGTGAATCATTTCACTGAGCATAATGTCCTGCAGGCTTATCCATGTTGTTGCATATGACAGGATTTCCTTCTTTATGTATTCATTCGTCAATAGGCACTTAGGCTGTTTCCTTGGCTACTGTGAAAAATGCTGGAATAAACTTGTAGTTTATTTTTAATTTTTAAAATTAAAACTAGTTCTAATTTATTACAGCAGTTCTAGCATTCGCTTTTTTAAAAGAAATTCCATACTGTTTCTCACAGTGCCGCAACATTTACATTCCCACCAACAGTGTATAAGAATTCTAAATTTTCCACATCTGCATTGACACCTTTTTTTTTTTTTTTTGCTTTCCTTCATAGCTCTGTCGGTGAAGACTCTGTCTGCAATGCAAGAAACTCAGGTTTGATTCTGGTTTCGGGAAGATCCCCTGGAGAAGGAAATGGCAACCCATTCCAGTATTCTTGCCTGGGAAATCCCAAGGACAGAGGAGCCTGGCAGGCTACAGTCCATGGGGTCGCAAGAGTCAGACAGGACTGAGTGACTTTCACTTCACTTCACTTCCTTTTAAAAATTATTGAAATATATTTGACAAATAACACTGTGAAAACTTAAGGTGTACAACACGCCAATTTGTTACATTTATATGAGGTTTTGATTTCTCATTGTGGTTTTGATTTCTTTGGTGATAATGGTGTTGAGCAGGTTTTCATATATCTGTTGGCCACTTGTATGTCTTTGAAGAAATGTCTATTCAAGTCCTTTCTCCATTTAAAAAACTGGATTATATATATATTTTTGTTGTTGATTTATAAGACTTCCTTATATATTTTGAATATTAACCACTAATCAGATATATGATCTGCAAGTACTTTGTCCCATTTCACAGGTTGTCCTTTAATTCTGTTAACAATTTTCTTTGCTGTGCAGAGCTTTTTAGTTTATGCAGTACTGTTTGTTTATTTTAACTTTGATTGTTTGTGTTTTTGGTTTCATAAGCAAGAAACTGTTGCAAGACTTTGTTTCCTTCTAGAAATTTTACAGTTTCAAGTCTTACATTTATGCTTTTAATCCATTTTGAGTTTACTTTTATGTATAGTGTAGGATAAGGGTCTGATTTCATTCTGTTGTGTGTGGATATTCAGTTTGTCCCATGCTACTGTTTCACAGACTATCCTTTTTCCATTGTGTGTTCTTGGAACCCTCGCTAAAGAACAACTGATTGCTTATACATGGGTTTATTTCTGAACTTTCCATTCTATTCCATTGATCTATATGTCTGCCTTTATGCCAGTAAAACAGTTTTAATTACTTCAAGTGATCTACAGATTAAATATTGAACCCATCAAAATCCCAATGATTTTTTAATAGAAATATTTAAAAAGTCCTAAAATTCAAATGGAACCATAAAAGGCCTCCAAGAGCCAAAGCAATCTTAAGAAAGAAGAACAAAGTTGGAGGCATTACATTTTCTAATTTCAAAATATATTATAAATCAACAGTAATTAAAAAAAGCATTTCCAAGTTTTGACTCTTACTTACTCTTCAGTTTCCTTTGGGGCTGTATTGGATTTCCTCATAAAGCATTTCCTCAAAATACCAATTCTTGGTACTTTTGGCTTTTCACAGCTTTTTTTTTATGGAATGCTTCATTTTTACTTCTCCCTTTGTCCAGTCAATTGCCCATCATCCTTCAAGTCTCAGCTGACATGTTACTTCCTTAAAGAGATCCTGTTTAACTAGTACTGATATTCCTCTCTACCAGACTAGATTCATAAGTCATGCTACCCAAACTATATGCTTCTGTAATATTGTACTTACTCTTTTACAGTTTTTTTTGGGGGTATAATCATCTATTCAATATTTTTTTTTCTTGTAAAGTTGAACTATCTATGAGGAATGATTTCCATGTCCATCTCACCCTCCATTGTCTACTTAGTACATGCTACAGGGCACAGAGTACAACTCAGTATTTGTTGACTGAAGGCTTTGGAAACTCTGTTGGAAGGAAACATGTTATCTTGTAGCCTATCAGGAAATTCAGAGATGTCTCATTAGCTACAAGAAGTAGAAACTATAAAGTCAGGGACCAAAGGCACATTTTCTATTAATATCTGCTAGGACCAAATGATCTCTTGTCTCAGTTCTTTTTCCACACTTGCTTTATCTGTTTCCTTTTGCACTTCACTGTGTTCTTACCCCTGTCAAATCAGACTCCATACAGATTCTGTTACTGGCTTCTCTGATAGAAAGAAATAAGTTCTACTAAACCATATGTTTTCTATAGTGAGAAAGAAACATTAGTGAACAATTCAGTGGCCCCATATCCTGAAACTAATGAGGAAGAAGAACAGTGAGATGTAGGCCCTTGTTTCTATGGCTACTTCTTTGGTTTTCTCTTTCTCATATTGAAAGAGATATGAAGACTTAGAGAATTTTTAAAATTCTGAGCACCTCATAGGTGCTCTTCCACTGAGCATCAGGGTTTGGTTCCAAGGAAGCAAGGCCAAGAACTCTTATAATCTCCAAATGCTGACAAGGTCACCATTGGAAGTCAGCCAACACAAACTGACATTTTTTTCTTATTGAAGAGACACCACAGGAAATGCTCATCAGTGAAAGAACTAAAACTAACTTTATTTGTTTGATGGCCCTACAGAGACAAAGTTTTACTTATTTTTTAAACAGAACTAGAAATGGTTTCTTGAATTTTCAGTTTTACTGTAAGCCTTGCTGCCAGGCATAGGAAATTGTATGCATTGAGCATGTACGGTGGAGCAGGTGCATGTATGCTGAGACACATTCAGAGAGGAAAAAGTGGGCAAATTATACAGGGGCATATGGGCTTTGGTAACAGACTAAGCCAACTGTCTCCACATCTCAAGAGTGAGACACAGCTTATATTTTGGAATGGCTGAAATCATACTTCCTTTTTGTGGATGTAGATGAACACTCAAGTGTGATACATCAGGCAGCAAAGGCTGCCATTGGAGCAACACTGATTTATTTCAGGAAAGCTAAGCCAAGGGAAACCCATAATTTTCTAAAGAAGAGATTTTGTAATCATCTTTAAACTTTCAGATGCTAATTCCTATCTTATTTCTATAACCACCCGCTCTAGAGCATGTTTAATGAAAATAAGAGATGATGGCTGTCATATTGTAAGTAGGCTAAATTTTATCTGCAATGAAAATCACTGAGAAATAATCTCTAATTATAAAGCTGGGAAACAGAACATTTCAGCACATGTGCTTTGAAGGAGCAGGCTCCCAGTTCTTACCACCAGAGTTGTCTTGAAAATTACTCACATCTGCTAAGAGGGGGAAAGACTGAGCTTCTTCATCCTTCATCAGTGTTTTTTAAAAAAAATCTAAATATTTTGCAATTATGATGAGATTTGGCCTGAAGACCTATTTTTTTTTCTATGTTGGTGATTAAAGACATTTTATTTTACATGAAAAAGTCTTTGATTTGTGTAATATTGAATGTAGAAATTATATAACATACCATACATAATTTTGCCAGTGCTAAATGGATGCTATATGCCAGGTGTCGTGCTAAATGCCTCACACGCTAGCTGCCTTATGTTTATTTCCCAGTGAAGATAATGATAAAGTGGCAAAAACTCCACATGGGTTTAACTCTTATTAAAGGTTTACAAAAGATTCAAAAGTCTACTTCAAATCTTCAGAAACCAGCAACATAACAGCAAAAGGATAAAGAAAAGAACATAACAAATGCTTTTATCTATTATATAGCTTCTTTTAATATTTTAAAGTATTGGGTTTTTATAACTTGGAAAATGTGATGATATTCATCATTTATCTTTGTACTTAAATAACAAGTCATGTTTAATCTAAATAAAGTCACTAATCTATGTATATTATATATTGCTATGTGCTGAGATATGTAAGGGAGGTTTCCATACAGAACTAAACTCAATTCATTTCGCTTTTCTTCCCTTTCACCTCAGTAGTCCACTTTCAAAACTGTGATTAAAAAGGAGACATATATAGCAAAAAAAAAAAAAAAAAAAAGGATTCTTGAAAACGTCATAAAGAACTGGGGCATATTACACAGTTAATGGTCTTTTTTGGATTGCTTCCCCCTTTTTGAAACTGCATTTTCTCCCTTAGCTTTCAAAGCCATAGTAAAAAAAAAAAAAGAAAAGAAAAAGAAAAAACGGTCCCTATAAGCATTAAAAGCCCCCTTAAGAATTAAATGGACAACTGATCATCTACGTCTACAATGGGTAAATCTTTCAAGACTGGGCATTTTTATCCTCCAATTGCACAAAACTTTGTGCTGGAATTTATGGTAAACTTACAAGGTGTTCTGATCTTAATTGAAATGTTTGAAATTCTGATTCAATTTCATAAAAGATTTGCCCATAAACTTCAAAAATCCTAAACCACCTCAGGGCTCACTAAATGAAAATGCATTTATAGCATTTACCTATGTGAAGGGGAGAATTAACCAAATCAAATCTTATGAAACTCTATTAAGTCTTTTGGAATTGTTATAAAAGGCATTAGTGGAACACTGATTAGTAACTAAAAGCCAAAATAGACTTGACTTAGTTGATCTAGGGACCAAAAAAACCCTGAAACATGTTGATCTTATTATTTCTGTTTTTCAGCCATATCCTTAAGACTGGGTCAAACCAATTCATCAACAACTCAACTGAGCAGCTGACATTCTACCTTAGAGCAAGAAAACCCCATCACTCCAACATTACTGAAACACACTAAATTACTTTCATTTTCTTAAGCAGAGAACATCAAATCTTTTATACTAAGAAAGAATACCTCTTAGCTGAAATTTCATGGCTGAATGTTGATGAATTTTGTGCATTTCTTAGTGAAATAACATTGCCTCTTAGTATAATTCAATGTCTTCTGGCTTTTATAAGGTCGCCTGTATCCTACAACTTTTGAACTGGGATGTCTATTTCATATTGAAATGATATGTTTACTGTTCTGCTGGGTCCCTGCATGGGATGGAAAGGAAATCTGTACACCATTCTAATGCGGCCGCCTGTAAGAAGCCATTGTAACTGACAATCACATTCCATGTTATGTTTCATGAAGTCACTTGATCAGAGATGTGTCTCATCATCACTGACCATTTCGGCCTGTCTTTTCAGGATGAACTCTAGGCCACTCAACTGTGAACAACATTTAATTAAATCCTCAGTTTTCTATTGAAGTGACAGGATCTTATACATATATTTGTCAAATTGATTAGTATGTGAAAATGAAGATTGACTACAAGTCTGGAATCTCTATTACAGTTATGTAATTTAAAAAAATGCCCATTTCTTCCACTTAGAATACTAGGTCCTTAAAAATCCTACAACAGGGATTTCTATGATATTTTTCAATGTCAGTCAATAATCTATTAAGTACCCTTGGTGTGACTATGTTTATTGTATAATACATTTCAATTTTTTTATCTTAAATGAAGTCAAGAATTTTTTAAATCACAGTTTTATTTTTAATTAGGAAACTGAAACTATACTATCTGAACTCTTTCAACTCCCAACTCATTTGACTTCTGATTTTGCTGTTTTCAGGGTTTTGTTTTTGTTCTTTGATGCTCAAAGCTGGTCTGAAGACCAGATGCCTCTTTTACCTGAAGCTTGTGAGGAATACAATCTATCTATCTGATAATGAGTTGATAATCACAATATATAAGAAACCTATCCATCTCAAAAGCAAAACAAGCAAGCAAGCAATATGAATAAAAATGGGCAAAGGTCCTGAATAGACATTTTTCCAAAGAAAGCATGTGAATTGCCAACAGATACATGAAAAATGTTCAACATTACTAAACATCAGGGAAATGCAAACCAAAACTACAATGACTTATCATCTCACAAGTAAATAAAACCTTGTACACAACTAGGGGAAATGTAGAAATGTAAATTGCTACAGCTACTATGGAAAACATCATGGAGCTTCTCAAAAAATTAAAAATAAAGCTATCATATGATTCCACAATTCCATTTCTGAGAATATATCTATAGGAAAAGAAATATCTGAAAGGATACCGCACCCCTATGTTCACTGCAGCATTAGTCACAATGGCCAGGACATGGAAACAGCCGAAGTATCTACCAATGGCTGTATGGATAATGAAGTTGTGTTATCTATTTACATACAATGGAATATTTTTCAGCATTTAAAAAGATCCTGCCATTTAAGAGAATACAGATGGACCTTAAGGGCATTATGCTAAAGGAAATAAGTCACTCAGAGAAAGACAAATACTTTGTTATCTAACTGATATGTGGAACAAAAAAAAGTGTCAAATTTATAAAAACAGGGAGTGGAATGGTGATTGTCAGGAGCTGGGTGGAAGGTGGAGAAAATGGGGAGATGTTGATCAGAGTGTATAAACTGAGGAACCTAGGTTAAAATTTTAAGTCCTCTTTTTGTTAAAACTCCGGAGGCAGGCCATGCCTCACAGGAGATAACTTACTCCTTATCTGGTGACTCAGAGTCTCCTGGTCCTTAACAAAGCCCCATTCTATTAATTCTTAACTGATGACTTATAACCTAGTTTCCTGACCTTGCAAAAGAGACCCCCTCTCAAAAAGATGTATTTACTGTCGGATTTTTCCGGGTAATTATTTCTCTAAGAACTGGCCAAGCGCTGCAGGGTGGTCAGTCAATTGTTTCGACTTAATTATCTGCAGACCTATCCCACCAATCAAACGTCCTCACCCCACCTACCCCCTGCCTATGGCCCCCTATCACATTGTTCCCAACATCCTGACCCCTCCCACACCTGCCTGTGATTTTTCGGTATAAAAGTTCCTCACAATTGATGTTCGGGGTTCATCTCCTTGAGTGGAGACTGAACCCCAGCGCGGCGGCCTAATAAATCCTCTTGCTGATTGCATCGAATTCTAGTCACTGTGGTCTTTGGAGCGACAGATTCTGAGAAAAGGCCGCGAGGTCTTACAAAACTTCCAGTAAGAAACTGACTAAGTTCTGGGGATCTAATGTAAAGCATTAGATATATAGATAACAGTACTGTACTATATACCTGAAAGAGAGTAAACCTTCAGAACAAAGCCCCATTCTATTAATTCTTAACTGATGACTTATAACCTAGTTTCCTGACCTTGCAAAAGAGACCCCCTCTCAAAAAGATGTATTTACTGTCGGATTTTTCCGGGTAATTATTTCTCTAAGAACTGGCCAAGCGCTGCAGGGTGGTCAGTCAATTGTTTCGACTTAATTATCTGCAGACCTATCCCACCAATCAAACGTCCTCACCCCACCTACCCCCTGCCTATGGCCCCCTATCACATTGTTCCCAACATCCTGACCCCTCCCACACCTGCCTGTGATTTTTCGGTATAAAAGTTCCTCACAATTGATGTTCGGGGTTCATCTCCTTGAGTGGAGACTGAACCCCAGCGCGGCGGCCTAATAAATCCTCTTGCTGATTGCATCGAATTCTAGTCACTGTGGTCTTTGGAGCGACAGATTCTGAGAAAAGGCCGCGAGGTCTTACAAAACTTCCAGTAAGAAACTGACTAAGTTCTGGGGATCTAATGTAAAGCATTAGATATATAGATAACAGTACTGTACTATATACCTGAAAGAGAGTAAACCTTCAGTTTAGTTCAGTTCAGTTGCTCAATCATGTCTGACTCTTTGCGACCCCATGAACTGCAGCATGCCAGGCCTCCCTGTCCATCACCAACTCCCAGAGTTCACACAGATTCACGTCCATCAAGTCAGTGATGCCATCCAGCCATGTTATCCTCAGTCATCCCTTTCTCCTCCTGCCCGCTACCCCTCCCAGCATCAGAGTCTTTTCCAGTGAGTCAGCTCTTCACATGAGGTGGCCAAAGTACTGGAGTTTCAGCTTTAGCAATGAGTTTGAGTGAACTCCGGGAGTTGGTGATGGACAGGGAGGCCTGGAGTGCTGTGATTCATGGGGTTGCAAAGAGTCAGACATGACTGACTGACTGAACTGAACTGAAAGAACAGATTAAGACATCATATTTCCACTCCTTTATCAAGTCTTCCCATATATTTCCATTGTATATTTATAATTACATATCAAGAATACCTTGCTTGATAATATCAGCATGTTGATTACTCTCCATTATAGAAACAGTGTCAGACTTTATTTTTGGGGGCTCCAAAATCACTGCAGATGGTGACTGCAGCCATGAAATTAAAAGACGCTTAGTCCTTGAAAGAAAAGTTATGACCAACCTAGATAGTATATTCAAAAGCATGGACATTACTTTGCCAACTAAGGTCCGTCTAGTCAAGGCTATGGTTTTTCCTGTGGTCATGTATGGATGTGAGAATTGGACTGTGAAGAAGGCTGAGTGCAGAAGAATTGATGCTTTTGAACTGTGGTGTTGGAGAAGACTCTTGAGAGTCCCTTAGACCGCAAGGAGATCCAACCATTCCATTCTGAAGGAGATCAGTCCTGGGATTTCTTTGGAAGGAATGATGCTAAAGCTGAAGCTCCAGTACTTTGGCCACCTCATGCGAAGAGTTGACTCATTTGAAAAGACCCTGATGCCTGGAGGGATTGGGGACAGGAGGAGAAGGGGATGACCGAGGATGAGCTGGCTGGATGGCATCACGGACTCGATGGACGTGAGTCTGAGTGAACTCCGGGAGTTGGTGATGGAGAGGGAGGCCTGGCGTGCTGGGATTCATGGGGTCGCGGCATGCTGGGATTCATGGGGTCGCAAAGAGTCGGACACGACTGAGCAACTGAAGTGAACTGAACTGAACTGAGTTTGTGCATATTTGTTCTCTGCCTGGTTTTGGCACCTGGGAAATGATTCCTATGAACTGTGTTATTAACTCTTACCTTTTGGTTTACTGCTCAGTCCAGTTCTTAATTTCATGGCTGCAATCACCATCTGCAGGATTTGAGGGCCCAAAATAATAAAGTCTGACACTGGTTCCACTGTTTCCCCATCTATTTCCCATGAAGTGATGGGGCCAGATGCCATGATCTTCGTTTTCTGAATGTTGAGCTTTAAGCCAACTTTTTCACTCTCCACTTTCACTTTCATCAAGAGGCTTTTTAGTTCCTCTTCACTTTCTGCCATAAGGGTGGTGTCATCTGCATATCTGAGGTTATTGATATTTCTCCCGGCAATCTTGATTCCAGCTTGTGCTTCTTCCACTGGAAGAAGCATTTCTCATGATGTACTCTGCATATAAGTTAAATAAGCAGGGTGACAATATACAGCCTTGATGTACTCCTTTTCCTAAGCTTTAAGCCAATTTTTCCCTCTCCACTTTCACTTTCATCAAGAGGCTTTTTAGTTCCTCTTCACTTTCTGCCATAAGGGTGGTGTCATCTGCATATCTGAGATTATTGATATTTCTCCTGGCAATCTTGATTCCAGGTTGTGCTATTTCCAGCCCAGCGTTCCTCATGATACACTCTGCATATAAGTTAAATAAGCAGGGTGACAATATACAGCCTTGATGTACTCCTTTTCCTATTTGGAACCAGTCTGTAGTTCCATGTCCAGTTCTTCTTTTTTTTTTAATGTTTGTTTTGCTTTACAATACTGTCCATGTCCAGTTCTAATTGTTGCTTCCTGACCTGCATATAGGTTTCTCAAGAGGCAGGTCAGGTGGTCTGGTATTCCCATCTCTCTCAGAATTTTCTACAGTTTATTGTGATCCACACAGTCAAAGGCTTTGGCATAGTCAATAAAGCAGAAATAGATGTTTTTTTGGAATTCTCTTGCTTTTTCCATGATCCAGCAGATGTTGGCAATTTGATCTCTGGTTCCTCTGCCTTTTCTAAAACCAGCTTGAACATCAGGAAGTTCACGGTTCATGTATTGCTGAAGTCTGGCTTGGAGAATTTTGAGCATTACTTTACTAGTGTGTGAGATGAGTGCAATAGTGCAGGAGTCTGAGCATTCTTTGGCATTGCCTTTCTTTGGAATTGGAATGAAAACTGACCTTTTCCAGTCCTGTGGCCACTGCTGAGTTTTCCAAATTTGCTGGCATATTGAGTGCAGCACTTTCACAGCATCATCTTTCAGGATTTGAAACAGCTCAACGGGAATTCCATCACCTCCACTAGCTTTGTTGGGTCTACACTATTTAGGGACTGGGTTTCACATAGGAGGTATGAGTTATTTTGACTGACCACTAGAGGGCAGTGATTGACTGAAAACGGGCGGCAGTGGTGTTCGTCTGGTGTCAGAAGGACTCTTTTGGACCCTGTGGACTGGAGCACACTAGGCTCCTGTCCTCCACTGTCTCCTGGAGTTTGCTCAAATTTATGACCTTGAGTCGACGTGAAAAACAGGTCCAGTATAATAAAACGGCTGAAACAGCAAACGCTTGGTAGATTTTCCTGTTTGGGCCCATAAGACCCTGAGATTTAGAGAAGATAAAGAAACCTATCCAAATCTTGTATTCTAGTACACAGAAAATCTGGCATTTTACCCTACTTCTGTCTGATTCTAAACTTCATTATTTCTGCTGTGGTTGCAATAATAACTCATTCATTTTTTTTTCATTTATTAATTCATTCTTTTGAGAGCACTATAGCAGAGTGGCTAAGAAGTCAGTGTCTCGAGTCAGCTATCTGGATTAAAATTCTGGCCTCAACACATACTAGCAAGCACTATAAAAGCTCTGTGCTTCATTTTCCATATCATCTATGGGGATATTAGGATTTGCTCATGAAACTATGGCAAAAATGAATTGAGATGATATGTGGAAAGTATTTTTGAAACAGTGTCTGGCACTCAGTAAATACTTTAGCTACTGTTATTATTAACTCAGCAAATATTTATTAAGTGGCTCCTGCATTCTAATACTACCACCACTGTAGGTACCAAGGATGGAGCAACCACACACATGCACACACAGACCTCCCTGCCTCCTGAAGCTTACATTCGAGGGAGGGAGATGAATAATACACAAAATAAGAAAAAGTTTGTATTTGTCTTAGCATAAGTAATGAAGATGGCCCAAAATAGAGCATGGAAGGGGACAGAGCACGGGGCTTGAGATGGACTTGCAGTTGAAAATGGGGCTGTCAGGGATTTCCCTGGTGGTATAGTGGATAAGAATCCACCTGTCAATGCAGGGGACATGGGTTTGATCCCTGGTCCAGGAAGATCCCACATGTTGCAGAGCATCTAAGCCCATGCACCACAACTCCTGAGCCTGCGTGCTGCAACTACTGAAGCCCATGCGCCTAGAGGCTGTGCTCTGCAACAAGAGAAGCCACCGCAGTGAGAAGCCTGTGCGCCACAGTGAAGAGTAGCCTCTGCTCGCCACAACTAGAGAAAGCCTTCTACAGCAAAGAAGACTCAGGACAACCAAAAAGTGGGCTGCATCAAAAAAAAATCTTTGATAAATAAATAAAATGGGACTGTCAGAGAAGGCTGCATCAAAGTGATACATAGCAAAAAACAGAGGAAGAGAGTGGGCCAACTTCTGGATGTCTAGGAGCCATGTCTGGAAGTCAGGCAGAGAAAACGTCTTCAAGGAGTGACAAAGAGGCCAGAGTGGCAAAAGATGGAGGGCGACGGGGCGAATACTATGACATGGGACCAGAGGTGAGGTGGGGAAATGGGGAGGCAATCTTGTAGGGCCTTGAAGCCTGGCAAGCGCTTTGGACTTTACGTGGGCTAATAAGACATTGGCAGGTTCTGAGCAACGGGGGGGGTCTCATCTGATTTCTGTGTTCCGAGCCCCCTGCAGTTGCTGTTCAGGGAATGGACTGCAGGGCAAATGGAGGCAGGGGGCCAGGGAGCAGACCACCGCAGAGATCCGGGGGAGAGATGGAGAGGCACCGAGGGCTTGGACTGGAGGATAAAGGTGCTGGAGGTGCTGGTGGTGAGCCGTGGCCAGGTTCTGGATCTGTTTTGATGACAGAGCTGATAGGATTTGCTGACAGATCTGATGTGGGCTGTGAAAGAAGTGTCAAGGACAACTCCAGGAACTGTAGCCTGAACAATTAGCAGGACAGAAGTATCATATCCTGGGACCTTGAGGATTCAGGGAGGACAGTATCAGGGATGGGGGCAGGGTGGGAATCAGGAGTTTGGCTTTGTGCCTGTTAGTTTGGATGCTTCTTAGACACTTGGTTGTTGGGCATCTGAATCTGGACTTTAAGGGCCCGGGCTGGAGATGTGATTCTGGCGGCTTTGAGCTGGCTCCACCCACAACCACCCAGGGAGGCTGGTGGAACTCTGCCTGGAACTAGGGCCTGGGTTCTCCACTCAGAACCTCAAGCCTGGGTTGTGTCCTAGGGAGCCTGCTGCAGCCCCCATACCTCCCAACAAGGGGTCTTCAACAGAAGCACCCACTCCATAGAGTGGGTAACACCCAGGCCTCCTCCCCACTGTTCACTGCATGGGGTCATTACACTGCAGGTCACAGCTATTCACAGAAGACAGGAACAAGCCCCAAGCCCAGTTACCCATTAACCCAGCCCTGAGTAAGAGCCAAGAGGACAGACCTCATTTTCTTACCAAAGTTGGTTAGTCCAGGGAAGGCACCTTATATGCCAACCTCAGTTAATTAGGTTTGGCCCAGGGTGAAGTGAAGCGAAGTCGCTCAGTCGTGTTCGACTCTTTGCGACCCCAGAGACCGACCGTAGTCTACCAAGCTCCTCTGTCCATGGGATTTTCCAAGCA
The DNA here is from genome assembly GCA_006408695.1 of Aepyceros melampus. Lineage (NCBI taxonomy): Eukaryota > Metazoa > Chordata > Mammalia > Artiodactyla > Bovidae > Aepyceros > Aepyceros melampus. The sequence continues at coordinate 114,713 of SJXQ01003387.1, forward strand.
AGAGTGCTGGAGTGGGTTGCCATTTCCTTCTCCAAGGGATCTTCCCAACCCAGGAATCCAACCTGGGCCTCCCGCATTGCAGGCAGACGCTTTACCATCTGAGCCCCCAGGGTAGCGCTGTCTTAACAAGGGGAAGGCATGTGGTGATCGATTAGCAATGTCTGCCATGGAGACAGGATCAGAGAGTGGTTGCTCATGTATCAGATATTTGTTATTCCTGATCTACTGCAAATACTCACAGGTTTTTGCTTGGAAGGACCTGTTGGACAACTATGTAGTGTGGTCATCCAGCCAGCTTCTCAGGTTGAGTGAGAAGCTTTCAGTGCTTATTGAATCAAACAGAAAGCACCTCCAAAGCCAATACCTGTTACAGTTTCACTCACCCCACCAGCTACATAATGAGGGCTTCTCCGTAGCTCTTTGAACTGAATCAGAGATTCAGCTTCACAAACAGAATTTGAGGTCCTGGTGAGGATGTGGCTGGAGACCACAGCCTCACAGCTGTCTTTCTTAGTGGGCCAGTGACCTCAATGGATGAGAGGGCCGTGGTTTTTTTGTTTGTTTGTTTTTTGTTTTCCTCTTAAGCAGAAACACATCTTTCACCCCTAGGAAAGTTAAGAATTAAGTTCTGCTTCCTGGATGGAACTTTCTTTTTTAGAGAGTACCTGATGTGGATATACAACTTAGCTAAGGAAGATTAGGATTAAGTGCATGTGTGGGTGCTAAGTCGTTCAGTCATGTCCGACTCTTTGCAACGCTATGGACTGTAGCCCATCAGGCTTCTCTGTCCATTGGATTCTCCAAGCAAGAATATTGGAGTGGGTTGTCATGACCTTCTCCAGGGGATCTTCCTGACCCAGGGATTGAACCTGCGTCTCCTAAGTCTCCTGCATTGGTGGGGGGTTCTTTACCACGAGCACCACCTGGGAAGCCCCTTAGGATTAAGTAAGTACAGCATGCTACACAAGAATTAAAACTTGAGTATTGTTAATAATATTTCTGTTTAAAAAAGAAATCTCCATACATTTAGCTTCATATGTAAATAGATTTTTAAGAGAACTTAAAGCTCATATTTATAAGTTGGATTTATTAGATTTATAAGAATGAAACTTTAGGAAGGCTTTGTTTATATCTGGCAAATGAGATACTGGAAAAGGAAATCAAAGCTATTCATTTATAAATGTACTGTAAATGTTTGAAGAGGCAAGTTTGTAAGAAGTCCCTTAAAAACGCTTGCTAAAATCTGGTAGATTCTCAAACATGATTTGTAGGCTGAGTTTTTAAGGTTAAGAAAGAACTAGTGTTTTGAATTAGTAACGTTAATGAATAGAAACATATTGTGTACTCCCAAAATAAACTTCTAAATAATCTTTTTGTATTCTCAGAGAACAACCCAAATGGTCATCAACAGGTGAACGAATCAACCAACTGTGGTCCATGCCTGCAGTGGAATACTACAGCCCGAAAGAGGAAGGAACAGCTGATTGACGGAACTCGAGGACTCTCGAAAGCATGATGCGAAGAGAAGGAAGCCAGACTCAAAAGGTTATACACTGTACGATTCCATTTATAAGAAAATTCTTTAAAAGGCACAAATGTAGTGATGGAAAGCAGATCAGTGATAGCCAGGAGCTAGAGTAGGAGGAGGTGATTGGCTTCATAGCAGTAAGTAGAAGGGAACTTTTTGGGTGACAGAAATGTTCTATGCTGCAATTATGGTGATTACCTGCAGGTATACATTGTCAAGACTTACTAAACTGTACATTTTGAATTTTATATCAGTGATAGCCAGGAGCTAGAGTAGGAGGAGGTGATTGGCTTCATAGCAGTAAGTAGAAGGGAACTTTTTGGGTGACAGAAATGTTCTATGCTGCAATTGTGGTGATTACCTGCAGGTATACATTGTCAAGACTTACTAAACTGTACATTTTGAATTTTATCAGATGTAAATTATACCTCCATTTAGAAAATAATGATTCTCAAGGTCACCTAAAAGCTCCATATTCAACGTGCGGGATGAAGCAGGACCATCATATCTTTTCTTGGTTCTTTTTTGTTTTGAGGGGATCAGCTTCTGATGATGGTTCAGGTAGGGCAATGAGTTGTGAGGAGAGAGACCAAGGAATACTGTAGTTCTCTTGAAAAGCCTGGTGGAAGAGCTGATTATGAAACAAACTGAGGTTTCTGATTATGAAACAAATCAAACCAGTGGCTCCTCTAGTTGGTTGAATGACTCTTTTTTAGCAAGTGTAAGACAGGCAGGACGTTGGTTGTAAACAAGATTCAGGTCTTGCCTGGTGTGTTAATTATCTATTGCTGTGTAACAGTGACTACAAACTTAGTGCATTAAACAGTACACACTTTTTATCTCGAGGTTCTGTAAGTGGGAAGTCCTGGCATGACTTAGCTGGGTCCTCTGCTCAGTGTCTTAGGAAGCTGAAATCATGATGTTGGCCGGGCTCATCTGGAGGCTTTCCTGGGGGAAAATGCACTTTCAACCGCATTCAGGTTGTTGGCAGAATTCATCCTGTGATGAATGATGGAGCCCTAGCTGTTTGCTGGCAGTCGGCTGAAGGCCACCCCCGAGGCTCTAGAGACCACTTATAGCTCCAAAGTGGCCACTTACTTCATTAAACCTGCAAGGGGAGCCTCTCTCTCCAGTTGGTTAAGACAGACCCTCTTTTTTTTTTTTTTTTCAATAAGTTGTGAGCATCACTTTACAGCTGGAAAGCCCTGCAGTAATCATCCAGTTTAAGCTCAAGGAAATTGAGGTCCACAAAACTGAACAGATTTAACCGTGGCTAGCAAAAATGAAACTAGAATTTAAATTAATTGATTCCTAGTCCACGCATCTTTTTAACCAGACCAAGTTACTTCCTATATTTGCTTCATTGTTTAAATGAGAATGGCAATCAGTCAATACACACTATTCATAGTATTTGAACATAACATTCTCCTTAATATTGATCAATATTCTCCCATTTTCTGGAATATCAACCAACATAGGAAAAAAAAATACCAGTAATAATAGTGAGTGCCTTCTACTTGCTGGGCCTATAGAATCTTCACTGATCTTCATATAAAACACAGATGAATAGATAGAGAAGATGCGATGTATGTCTGCGCTGCTGCTGCTGCTGCTAAGTCGCATCAGTCGTGTCCAACTCTGCGCAACCCCATAGACGGCAGCCCACCAGGCTCCCCCCGTCCCTGGGATTCTCCAGGCAAGAACACTGGAGTGGGTTGCCATTTCCTTCTCCAATGCATGAAAGTGAAAAGTGAAAGTGAAATCACTCAGTCGTGTCCGACTCTTAGCGACCCCATGGACTGCAGCCCACCAGGCTCCTCCATCCATGGGATTTTCCAGGCAAGAGTACGGGAGTGGGGTGCCATTGCCTTCTCTCTATATATATATATACATATATGCATATATATACATATATTCCATTGTAGATATATATATATATATATATATACTCAGCCATAAAAAAGAATGAAATTTGCAGCAACATGGATAAACCTGGACATTATCATATTACTTTTTTTTTTTGCTGTGTCACACAGCATGCAGGATTTTAGTTTCCCAACCAGATATAGAACCCATACCCTCTGCACTGGAAGCTTGGAGTCTTAATCACTGGACCGCCAGGGAAGAGATTATCATATTAAGTGAAGTAAGACAGAGAAAGACAAATTTCATACAATATCACTTAAATATGGAATCTAAAAAAATGATACAGATTAATTTATTTACAAAACAGAAACAACTTCACAGATAGAAAAATAAACTTATGGTTGCCAAAGAAGGAGGGGAAGGAAGGATGAATCAGGAGTTTGGGATTAGCAGATAAAAGCTACTATATATAAAATAAACAACAAGGTCCTACTGTGTAGCACAGGGAACTATATTCAATATCCTGTAATAAATCATAATGGAAAAGAATATGAAAAAGTATAACTGAATCACTTTGCTATACACCAAAAACCAACACAACACTGTCAATCAACTATACTTCAGTTTTAAAAAAAAGTGAAAAAAAAAGAGTTATATAAGGTAAGGTAATCATGGGAGTGACACCCACTACTTTAGCCATAGGATGTAGCTTAAACAAGGGGTGACAACTATCCCATTTGCCATATTCTATTATTAGAAGCAAGTTTCAGTTTCTGCCCGCTCACAAGGGGAGGGGATTACGCAAGAGTCTGGACACCAGGAGACAAGGGTCATGGGGTCCACTATCATGTCTGCTCCATACCTGGTGACTGCAGGGGAGAAGAGGGATGGACAAGGAGTGAGGTAGTTCGAAGAGGGGATTTCAGACACGAGGGTCCTTGGGCCCTTAGCCAGGTAGGAAGTGAAGTCAAAGTAGGAAAGGACCAAAGGGGTGGTGGGGTCAGTGATTTGAAGACTGTTTAAAAAGTTTTACTTATTTATTTATTTTGGCCACACTGAGTGCCTTGCAGGGTCCTAGTTCCCCCAGCAGGATCACACCTGGGCCCTTGGTAGTGAAAGCCCATGTTGTAACCCACGGACCGCCAGGGAATTCCCGAAGACCTTCTTAAGTTTGAAAGTTTTCACCACGGGAAGCTTGAGCAGCTTGAGGTGAGATGCAGTGGCTGGAGAAGGGCTTGTGTGAAGTCAGGATTTCCCAAAGGAGTCATTTCGGGGGGATGGTGAGTTCTTGAGGAGCAGGCAGTTAGGTAGTGTGAAGGAGGTCATGGAACTGGGGAGGTCCAGATGGCCTCCCTGCTCCTGCCCTGGCCCCCTCTAAGTCTGTTCCTAACTGCATGACTCCTGATATGCTCGTCAGTCCATGAGTCTTCTCTACACTTAACTCTGCCAGGCCTTCCTGCCTCATTCAGAGTAAAATCTAGCACTCTTCCACGACCTGCCTCCCACCATCCTTAGCTACCCTCCTCCTCTCACTGTCTACACTCCAGCTACACTGGCCTCTGGGACTAGCCCTTGACATTCCTGGCCTGGAATGCCCTACTCACTGATGGCCTTGTGGCTTCCTCCCTCCCTCTAAGTGTCTGTCCAAATGGCTACTCTGGACTTGCCTGTCCATCCTGTATAAAACAGCACCTCTTCCCAATCACTCTCTGCCCCCTTAGCCACCTTATCCTTCTTTTGTATCAAACATTTCATGTATGTCTTCTTTTTTAAAGATATTTTTAGTTATTTATTTGCTGCCCTGGGTCTTAGCTGTGGCACATGAAATCTTTGTTGTGGCATGCAGGATCTAGTTCCCCAACCGGGGATCAAACCTGGACCCCCTGCACTGGAAGTGCAGAGTCCCAGCCACTGGACCGCCAGGGAAGTTCCGCGTGTGTGTCTTTGTCCAGGTGTTAATCTTTTGTCTCCCTTAACAAGAATGTCAGCCCCAGGAATCCAGGGGTTTGTTTTACTCACTGCTGAATCCCAGAACCTAGATGGATGCCTGGCACATGGAGTGTTGTTATTATGAAGGCAGACAGAGCTGAGAGGTATCCTGAGGGGTGGCTGAGTTTATACCAATGGGTCTGAGGCCAAAGCGTTGAGGTGTAAACCAGGAGCTGTTTTGGAGGCCCGAGCACCACCTCTGATATCTTGAAGGGGTGAACACAGAAGTTACAGCACTCGATAGACTGTGGAACTTGGCAGTTAAGAGCTCTGCCATTTAATAGCTGTGTTACCTGAGAAAGTTACTTAATATCTCTGAGCCTTTGTTTCCTCATATGTAAAATGGAGATAATGATAGAACCAAAGTCTAAATCATGGAGTTATGCAGATAAACACACACTCTGCATGGGAGGTACTTGGTTCAGGGCCTGCATATGGTACATACTTGGTAGTAACTGAATAATGTTATATTACTTCTCTGTGCCTGCTTACAATCTGAGACCTTCTTCTGCTGTCCAAACAAGCTTTTCCATTTACTATTATTCCAATCTGGGCAGATCATTTTACCTGAAATGAGATTCAGCTTCTCGTTTGCATCATGGAGATAATAATTCCCGCCCTGACTCCCTTGACCAAACTGTTGAGAGCTGTAAGTGAGGTGATGCATAAGAAAGTACTTTGAAATGTTTTGTTGATATGTGACACAAAGGATCATTGCTTTTCATGCTTGCTGACTGGTTCCCTTCAGAGTTGCTGGAGTTGTAGGCAATGAGTGGTTGGTTAATTTTCAGAAGCTGCAACAGAATACTGAGGTGCCCGGGACAGGGTGTTGCCACAGTGGACTTCCTTGAGCAGAGGAATGGAATCCAGATTTTGCCCAAAGCCTGAATTTAAATGTCCCTTGTGTGTGTGTGTGTGTGTGTGTGTGTGTGTTAGTTGCTCAGTCGTGTCCGACTCTTTGTGACCTGGTGGACTGGGGTCCACTAGGCTCCTCTGTCCATGGAATTCTCCAGGTAAGAATACTGGAGTAGGTTTCCATGTCCTTCTCCAGGGGATCTTCCCTACAGAAGAATCGAGCCCAGGTCTCCTGCATGGTAGGCAGATTCTTTACCACCTGAGCTGAGCTTGGCAGGAATGGATTTAAATGGCCCTTGGGCTTCCCAGACAAGAGCTAGTGGTAAAGAATCTACCTGCCAATAAAGGACACATAAGAGACGACTCAGACTTGATCCCAGGTCAAGGAGATCCCCTGGAGGAGGGCATGGCAGCCCACTTGAGCAGTCTCAGGGCTTCTCTGGTGGCTAGGATGGTAAAGAATCTGCCTACAATGTGGGAGACCCAGGTTCTATCCCTGAGTCGGGAAGATCCCCTGGAGAAGGGAATGACTACCCACTCTAGTATTCTTGCCTGGTGAATCCCATGGACTGTAGCCTTCCTGGCTCCTCTGTCCACGGAGTCTCAGAGTCGGACACGACTGAGGGACTAACTCTGCAGAAATAGAGAATAGACTTGTGCACACAGCAGCGGAAAGAGAAGGCGGGACAGCCTGAGAGCAGCTTTGGCATCCATACATTAGCATGTGTAAAACAGCTAGCGGGAAGCAGCTGTGTAGCACACGGGGCTCAGCTCAACGCCCTATGCCAACCTAGAGCGGTGGGAGGTGGGGAGGTTCCAGAGGGAGGAGACACACGTATACTTATAACTGATTCATATCAACATACAGCAGAAACCAATGCAACATTGTAAAGCAATTGTCCTCCAATTTAAAAAATGGCCCTTGGCCTGAGGGCCACCAGCTTTCTGCGATTCACAAACTGAACAACAGTCTACTTAACTCCTACATGCACGCTCAGGTGCTCAGTCGTGTCCTACTCTGTGTAATCCCATGGACTGTAGCCCACCGGGCTCCTCCATCTATGGAATTTTCCAGGCAAGAATACTGGAGTGGGTTGCCATTTCCTACTCCAGGAGATCTTCCTGATCCAGGGATCAAACCTGCGTCTCTTGTGTCTCCTGCATTTTGGCAGGTGGATTTTTCCCACTGAGCCACCTGGGAAGCCCTCTTTTAACTCATACATGAAGCAGAAAAGAAGAATCCAGAGCCTGGATATCTGTCTTTGGAGACTCAACACCTGGCCCCTTTTCACCTGCCACTATCAAGTAACTAATGAAGGCATCTCAGAGGCTCTATTCATGAGAGGTTCAACTTAGATAAACAGAACCCACAGCTCTGTGAAACCCAGAGCTCCTGAGCTGGCTGTGTCCCTGGTAGCTGGGAAGACTAAAAAGCACAACAGCCATCTAGGTCAGGGAAGATGTAAGCCTCCTCCCCAAGTGGGAGCCAGGATGCAGAAAGGCCCTTAGGGTTCCACGTGGTACACAATCCCTAGGTGCTGATCATCAGTCAGCGTGGCACCCACTGGGCATCCTAGAGCAACAAACGCTCCTTTCTTACATGGTGTGTCCTAGGCCATTTCTCCAGGGACCTGGGTCCAGTAGACACAACGCCATTCATGGGTATCCAACCTACCCCTGTGGAGCCACTATACTTGGTTCCTCCAACTCAAAGTGAATTGTCTTCCAGATCAAGTGCGCACACACACACACACACACACACACACACAAAACCAGCCTGATGGTAGCTACTGATGACGCTGATTCCCACATTCTTTTTAACCAACCAGCATAGGAGGTAAGAGTGAAGTGATAGAAACTATCTACCAATATTTATTCACACTTATGTCAGAGAATAGGGCAAAAAGTCATCTCCCAACCTCCTTTACAGTTCGATGTGGCTATTCATTAATGTTCTCACCAGGGAAATGTGGATGGACGGGACACCTTTGTGCTATTCGAGGCCCAGGCTTTAAGTCTGTGGCCACATCTCTGCCAAGTTCTCTTTCCCTTCCTGCTGGCTTGAATTCAGGGAGACCTAGCTTAACAATGCAGGGAGAATGCTCTGCAGAATGGCAGGGAATCGTGATGGAAGGAACCTGGGCTCGACAGTGTCTGCAATGGATATAGCTTCTGGCTGCTCTGGAATGGTCACTAGGCAGTTAGGTGAGAGATAAACTTCCATCTTCTTTTGTCCACGGAGTTATTGTTGGGCCTCTTTGTTACAGCTGCTGAGCTTTACTCTGACTAGCACAAGGGGAAAGAGCATGGCCAAGCTGGAGGGCTTCCAAGGCTAACATGGCAGCCCAGACCACCAGCCCTCTATGACCAGCCACTGAATGGTTTTGGGTTTGTGTTACAAGAGGCTGCTGGCAGTCTGGTGGCTAAGACTCTGAGCTCCCAATTCAGAGAACCTGGATTCTATTCCCGGGAACTAGATCCCATATGCTACAACTAAGATTTGGTGCAGTCAAATAAATATATATTTTTTAAGATGAAATCAGACAGATCTAGGTTTTAATTTTGGTTGAAAGTGAAAGTGAAGTTGCTCAGTGACTCTTTGTGACCCCCATGGACTGTAGCCTATCAGGCTCCTCCATCCATGGGATTTTCCAGGCAAGAATACTGGAGTGGGTTGCCATTTCCTTCTCCAGGAGATCTTCCCGACCCAAGGATCGAACCCAGGTCTCCCGCATTGTAGGCAGACGCTTTACCATCTGAGCCACCAGGGAAGTCTAATTTTGGTTAGAACATTCATTAGTGTTTTGAACTTTGGATACTTTCACTAACAAATTAGGTCTCAATTTCTTCTGTAAAATGAGCATACTAGAACCTACTACTGAAATATCATCTATATGATTATATGAGATAATATAGCTCAAGAGCTTGAAAATGTTTGCTGCTATTAATGGGATCAGATGATATCCAGATGTGATTTTTCCCACCCTCATCTCTAGGAAGGAGGGAAAGGAGCTAATGCTTTTAAAAAATATTTTTCTTTTATTATTTGGCTGCTCTGAGTCTTAGTTGCAACATCTGGGACCTTTTAGTTGTGGCTTGTGGGATGTAGTTCCCTGACCAGGGATTGAACCCTGGGCTTGCTGCAATGGGAGCATGGAGTCTTAACTGCTGGACCATTGGGGAAGTCCTTCTGGAATTAAAAAGAAAAAATTTTTTTTGATCTGTGGTTGGTTGAATCTGTGGATATGGAAGCCACAGATACAGAGGGAAACTGTGTAAGTTCCTAAAGTTTTCAACACATAAAGTTTCTTAAGTATCTACTATGGGCCACGGAGAAAGCAATGGCACCCCATTCCAGTACTCTTGCCTGGAAAATCCCATGGATGGAGGAGCCTGGAAGGCTACAGTCCAAAGGTCGCTAAGAGTCGGACACGACTGAGCGACTTCCCTTTCACTTTTCACTTTCCTGCATTGGAGAAAGAAATGGCAACCCACCCCAGTGTCCTTGCCTGGAGAATCCCAGGGACGGGGGAGCCTGGTGGGCTGCCGTCTATGGGGTCGCACAGAGTCGGACACGACTGAAGCAACTTAGCAGCAGCGTGGGCCACAGACTAGCATGGAGCTGGAGAACAGAGATGCCCTCGTGGAAATTAATTTTTCTCTACTTTTCAGAAGGCAGCAGCCTTTTCAGGCTCATAAACTGGAGTCCAGATCACCTATTGAGTTGAAATTTACCTTGACCAAGAAAGAAATCCTGATTTTTCACATTGTCTTATGGGATGCCCAAATCCCACTGCAGGAAAGTTAAACCATCATCTCTAGAGCCCGGACGCTGATGTTTCAAAAGCACTGAGGTATCTCCAGTGAACGGGTGGCACTGAGTCTGAATACTCCTCCTCCCAGTTGTCCACACCATGCCAAACAGAAGTTTCTTAAACAAGGTCTGAGCTTGGCATCCACCTGGCAAAACCTTCCATGGCTTCCACTGCCTACAGGCTGAAGTCCAAACTCTGCATGACATTCACAGTTTGGATCCAGCCCTTTCCATTAATAACACTAATGGCTAAAACGGACTGGGCATTTCATGTTTCATACATACCCCTTGGTATGTACCAAGGACTTTCTGTGTATTATCCATTCACTTGTTGCCTAACCTTAGTAGACTGTGTCTTGCCTAGCTTCTATATTGTAATAAGATGGGGATGTTCCAAGAAAAGCATTTAGCACAGTGCTATGTAGTTTACTGCTCAGTTAACAGTAGCTATGACAGCTATCATCCGTTCTAAAGATGAGAAGGTTCAGGGGTGTTAAGTAACTTGCCTAAGACCACAGTCCTGATAAGTGAACAGAAATGGGGCCTGAACCTGAGAAGTCTGGCTTCAGTGCCCAGACTACCTGTCTTTCACTCTGCCACTGAAAGCAGTGCTTGTCTCAGGCCATGTTCCAGAGCTGCCCCAGAGGATGTTTCCTTCATGGTTAGAATACCTCCCTTCAGCCTCCTCCAGGAAGGCTTCCTTCCTGTACTTCCTTCCCTCATGACCCCCGCTAAGCAGAGGCTGATACCCTTTACCTTCTCAATAGATGTCCCTCTCCACTCTCATCCCACCCAACTGCCTTAGACAGAGGGTGCACCCCCCCCAGGGGGAAATTGTCCTCATCACCCCTGGCTCTGCCATGCCTGGCCTGGCACGGAGCAGACCTCTGCGAATGTTTGCCTGGATTCACCACAAGCCAAATCCATTGACGAGAACCGGGCCAAGAGTGGAGAACAAGACCTTCTGGCAGAAACGGCCTGCCTGTTCCCAGCTGTCACAGTGCACTCCAGAGCAAGCACGCTCGTGCTTTTCTTTGGCCAGAGTCCCCTCACCGTTGGCCAGAACTTCCAGTCCCCTGGTCCTGGCTCTCAACACGCTCTCCAGCAACCCCCTGAAGTTGACCAGCACGGGGTTCAGCCCAGAGGAGCCCGAATCATCCAATAACACGAGTCTAGAAGATTCCTCACTTCCTCCAGTTCATTTTTTCAACAAATATTGATTGAACCCTGACTTTGAGCCCAGCACCGGCTTGGCACTGGATACAGGGTGGAGTGCAAACCAGGCGTGGTCCCTGGCCTCATTCATGGAGCTTATGCACCGGTGGGGGAGGCAGTTCACCAGTAAGTAAACACAAATGGACGTGCAACGGTAAATTCCATATGAGAAAAAAAGAATAGAGGACTATGAGATAGAGTCAAGCCCAGGAGTCAGGGAGGGACTCTCTGAGGAGGTGACATTTCAGCAAGGGCCTGAGGGTATGAAGAGCTTTCAGCCTGCAAAGGGTAGAGGAAGCGCATCCTTGGCAAATGGAACAGCAGATGCGAAGTCCCAGAGATGGGAATGAGGCTAAAGGAAGAAATGAAGGCAGGCCAGGGTGGGAGAAGCACAGGCAACAAGTTTGAGATTGGCAAGAAAAAGGCTAAAAGTGGATTTGGGAGCAGAAAAAGAAGAGCTTGGCTTTTATCCTTAGAATAATAAGGAAGTGGAGTAAGGATGTGAGACCAGGGTTGCTATGCTAGGGTTTGCATGTTTAGAGCTCTGACTGTGCTGAGAACTGACTGGCAAAGCAAGAAGGAAGCAGAGTGACCTTTCAGAGGGCAGAGATCTGGGGAGAGCTGCTGTGGCCAGACCAGGGTCAAGGCTGTGGGCTCAGAGAGAAGTGGATGGACTCCAGACATGTAAGAAGTAGAACTTTGCAGAGGTTTTCAGAAAAGCTAAAAAAAAAAAAACACCTTTATTGAATATATGTGACAACCCCAATGATGGGGTGGGAGTCAGGGGCACCAGAAAGGTTTGGGAATATAAACAAAGATACATGTGTCCTCAGCCACGGAAACCAATACACAGAGTCACCGTCTCCCCCACAATCTCTCAGGGAGAACGAACCCAAGAGCAACTAAGACGCTAAGGTTTGGGTCATTCCTACCTTATTCAATGGTGTCAACTGATTCTTTTGAAACGGTATTTGAAACGTGAAAAACGTTTCCCACTGTCCTGCCATGAGATGTTGGATTCTTGGCTAGGAGGTGGTCCAACTGTAGGACTGGTGACTGACCTGATGTCCAGGGAGCACTGTTCGGAGAGGAGGGTGCCAGGAAGAGGGGAAGGGGGAGGAGGGGCCTGCCCCTTGTAAGAAAGGTGAAGTTGGTCTTTGTCTTCCACCACCACCCTCTGTGCCCCCTCCCAACTCCCGGGAACCTGCTGGCAGCCCCCTCCGTCTCTGTGTCCCTCAGCAGCAACCCCCAGCCAGGGACCCGCTCCCTGAAATGACGTCTCTCTCCGCGCAGAAAGAGGTTGGAAGACAGCAGAATCTGATCCAACCACCTCACACTGAGGCGTAAAAGAATGCCTTTCGTTCTTTATCCCTCCTTAAGGAATTCGCCTTCTCAAAAGAGCTTTCTGGGTCATTTAAATGATCTCTGCTCTCCTACCCACTTGTCTGAAAGGGCCCTTTCTCCCCAGGGCTTTTGCAAACTCTACTTTTTAAGCCCGTGCAGTCTCCTCAAACTCAGCCTCCGAGGAGGGTAGTTCCATCACACGGTAGCGGTGGGAGGCTCTTCCAGGGGTGACATTAGAAGCAGTTGGTAACGGCGCAGTCAGCACCAATGACTTGCCAGCGGGAAGGCCCTGAGGCCTTGGGGCAGCCGGGCGTTAAATCAGCCCGGGGTCCTGGGCAAAAGCCACGTGATGGAGGAACCCGGAGGCAGTCGGGGAAAGCAGATACTTGTCAATAGGCACAGAAGTGCTTCTTCATTTTAACAACCATCTGGCAGCACTGGGCGGGTGGTGTGTCAGCCCTGGCCCTCCCCATCTTGTTCAGTTTCTGCTGTCCCACTGGGGGGGTCTCTGGGCCATTTGTCCCATTAGAGGGAAAGTGGCAGGCGGGAACTGGGGAACCCAGGGGCCTTTGGGCAAAGCCAGCCAGCTGTGTGGAATCCCAAGTGAAGAGGATCCCAGGCCCTCGACCCACTGCGCGACCTTGAAGGGCTGAGCCGCCTCTCACTGTCCTTCCTCTCGCCCCTCCTCACAGCTATTTTTGTCCAGCCTGACAGCCCTTGGCGATCCCAGCCGCTGGGCTCCGTGAGCCGGATGCAAACCAGGCAGCACAAACGTCTGGTGCTGACTCCCAAGAGGATTCCTCTCTGGGCGCCGTCATGTGGGAACGCGGCTTCTGTGCTGTGTATCCGACCGGGCCACAGGCCCAGAGGAGGTGACCATGTGGGAGGCAGGGAGCCGGGTTCTCTGCTGCACAAGCCTGGCTCCTGTCTGGGGGCACCATCCGAGGCCTGGGGGTGAGGACACCCAGTCACGGAGCCCAGAGACCTCCCAACTGTGTGCAGGGAACTGTGGTCACCTGGAGGGTGGGTGTCGGCAGCTGGGAAGAGCATAGGCGCTGGCCCTGCTAGGCTTCCAGTCCCCAGTCTTGGCCGTGGTGGACAGCAGGTCTGTTCTGGGGTTCACTGGGATGGGGGCGGTGATAGGTGGGCTGGGGCAGACAGGGTTCCCAGGAGACCTCTTAGTGGCCCCTGTGTGGTTTCTATCTCAGAAAGTGAAACAGACACTATGTTCCAGCCCAGGGGCCCGGGAAGGCTGCAGCCAGGCAGCCACTGCGCCTGGCTGGGGTCTGATCTCTGGGGAAGCAGCACACCTTAGGTCAGTGGGCCTTTTAAAGCGTTGTTCCCAGACCTGAGATTAATGCCTGCTGCCCCATGTGTTCTCAGGCAGAAAAGGGGCCTGGGCACAGTTCTTGGGGGACTCTCCTGGGACTCCTCTGTCCAGGGAAGAAATGAGACCCAGACTCTGAGATCAGAACAGCTCCAGGAGAAGCTGGGGCAAGCAGTGAGGAGGGGAGATGGGCCAAAGGAGGAGGGTTCCTTGGATGGGTGAAGATACCTTCACACATAACCAGTCCAGGAAGCAGAGCAGAAAAGGCAAAGCCATTTTTAGAACTCCTAGAAAAAGAACTCTCCTCCTTTCTGGGGGCAAAGCCAGCTCAGAAAGCCCCAACTTCAGTGATCTCAGAGACCCAGGAGCGGCAAAGCATAGCTCCTGCTGGCCTCCCAGCTAGCCTCGGGGAAGAGGGCCTGGGGGCAGAACAGCCACATAAGCAGGAGACCCCACCATGCCAGGGGAGACAGGGGAAGGAGACCGAAGGAGGGGTGCCATGTGGCTGCTCCTGGCGGCCCTGCCACTGGGGGCCACAGGCAAGGGGGCAGCTGGCCTTTCCAGGGGGCGGGCCCTCCGGGTAGAAGATGCCCCTCGACTGGGCAGCAAATTCCTCCGGGCTGGCAGGATGGTGCCAGCAGCTCTGCGCAAGGGGGCTGCTCGGAGGGCCGGGATCGGGTAAGCCAGAGAGGAGGCGTTGGGAAGCATGGGGCCAGGCACTCTTCCTAGGATGGCGAGCTGGTTGTTCGGGGCAGAGAGCCCTGGACAGCTGTGGAAGAAGGACCAGGGCCAAGCAGGGAAGGCCAGGGGGCCAGGAGGCGTGGGTGAAGGCTCCATCTCGGCTGCATAGCTGTTGAGGTGGGAGAGAAGGCGGATCCGCACGGGGTCTGCACGGCTGCTGGGTCCTTCCAGGACCCCCAGGTACCTGATGACCTCGGTAAGGCACTCCCGAAAACCGATGCTCCGGAAGTCGACCGCCAGGGCTCGAGCATCAAAGAATCCTGAAAAGTGAGGCATGATGAGGGCATGCCGGGCAGGGGACAAGCACAGAGCCCGAGATCAGACTGTCCCGAGTTCTGAACCTGTTTCCTCACTCACCCCCTTTGTGACCTTGGGCATGTCACCTCACCTTTCGGAGACCCAGTCTCCCCATCTGTAAAGTGGGAGTGGTAAAGAACCCGCCTGCCAATGCAGGAGACACAGGTTTGATCCCTGGGTCAGGAAGATCCCCTGGAGGAGAAAATGGCCACCCATCCCAGTATTCTTGCCTGAAAAATTCCAAGGACAGATGTGCCTGGTGGATTACAATCCATGGGCTTATAAGAGTTGGATACAAACGAGCATACACACACACACCTGGGGTTGAGGAGGTGAGGTCTGAGGACCAAATAAATTCACTAACCGCAGAGCATTATAAAATATATTGTTTTCATCGTAACTCATGATTAACCAAAGAAGAAACTCTGTGGCCAAGATAGCTTCATTTAAGCAGACGCTTGCCAGGTGTGAAAGGGTTGTGCACACGGAGGTGTAGAACAGCTCTGAGGATGGGGTGGATGCTTGGTGGTGGGGGTAAGAGCCATCAGAGCTGGGAGAGTCCATGGAGAGGGGAGCGGAGAGTAGCAATGAAGCATGAGGTCTTCAGAGGCCAGCTGCTTGACCATGGACTTCACCAGCACTCTGACTATGGACAAGATTATTACTCTTTCTATGCCTCAATTTCCTGAGCTGTGAAATGGGCATGTAACAGTACTTGCTACATACAGAAGGGAAGACAAAATGAAATGGTGCACAGAAATACCTGACAAATGAAAAGTGAATTATCATTTATATGACTGCTTGGGCCCCCAGAGGTATTCGAGTTTGTTTCCCAGCACAAAGCGCAGTCTAGAAAGCAGGATCCCACCCTGCACTTCAGCTGCTGCCCTCAAGCCAGAGACCCTGTTTTGGGGACCTGATAATCAATTTGGGGTGACCAGAGGGACTGCCAACAAGAGTATTCACATTCTCACTGCCTCTCCACTCCTGCCCCTCTCTCAGTCATCTTGTGGGCAAGGATGGAACAGCTCCAGTGAGGACTGGCCTCATGATCATGGCAATAAATATCAGTCCCTGGTTCGTGGCTGAGGCCCCCACAGAGGGACAGCTTGGCAGGAGACTATGTTTGGAGCCAGGCCTCCTGGAGGCAAGACCTGGCTCTGGTGTCTACTTAGTTGTGCAACTTTGAGCAAATTAAATCACCTCTCTCTGTAGACTGTTCTTTTTTCACTAACATTTGCTGGGTCCTTCCTAAGTACTTAATTCGCACTAGCTAATTTGAACCTCATAAAAACCTATCATTAGTCCCATTTCAGAGATGAGGAAACTGAGGAATAAAGGGCTTAAATCATTCATCTAAGGTCCTAAAACTAGTAAGCAATAGTTAGGGTTCAGATCCAAAGCCAGTGCTCTAAGCCACAATTCTCTGTCTTTCATTAGTCCTCAGCCAGAAAACAGTGAGGACACCACCACCCACCCTCGAGATTCTTTGAGAATCAAATGAGATAACATTAGAGAAAGCATTTTGAAAACTAGAAAATGATGCCAAAATATTAGTCACTATTTTTCTTTAAATTGGGTAAATACAAATGTAGCTTGAACTATCTCCTCCCTTGGTTGATTAGAGACAGTTTCCACTGTCAGCCAAGCATTCCTTTAGTGGAAGTTTTCCAAGTGACTACTTGCAGCAGGGTCATCAGGCATGCTTGCTAAACTGGCAGATTCCTAAACTCCAATCCAGACCTACTGCCTTGGGATGGCTGGGGTGTGACCCACGACTCTGCCTGCCCCCACGTGACACTGCAGCACACCAAGGCTCGAGAGGCTCCAGGCTGGCTCACTTAAAATGCAACTGACTCCTTGACGGGTAGCAAGTTAAGGGTTCAGGGCTTGAGTCTTCACAGCCAAGGTCTGTGAAGCTTTCATAGTTTCCCAATGGTGAAATTACGAAAACACACAGAGCAGCTTCAAAATTTCCATTTGCCCAGAAGTCTTTTAAAAACCGCAGTTCTGTGACTTTTTTGTAGTGGACTAGCTCAAAATAACAGAATGAATTACATTTGTATCTTACTACCATCCCACAACTGATCTTAACTGTGAGTGTGATGTGTTCCCCTCAACCCCGCCAAGATCACAAGAGTCCAGAAGCCTAGATCAGTGGGTCGGCACACCAATGAACTGCCATGGCTAAAAATCTCCCACTGGGATCGCAGTGAGAATGCGCTCATTCAGGCTGATGCTTAACAAGGCCCTGGCGGAAGGGAGGGACCAGTAGTCTGTTATAGCAGAGTTCCTCCAAGGTTCAAGGCTGGCAGGAGTGGAGCTGGAGAAAGGGCAGGACACAGGGAAACAATGAAAGCAGAGAGGGTGATGCCAAAGGAAGAAGAGAGACAAGCTTTGCTTCAGCCCCTCTGTGAACTGTGAGCTCCACGAGGGCAAGGACCGTGTCTGCTTTGTCATCACTGTATCCCCAGGGCCCAGCCCCCAAATACTGGCTGCAGGAATGACTCTGGGAGAGTGTAGTATCAGTACCTGTGCCTCCAGTGGCGTGGAGCATTTTCAAGTGATCTACCGTCATCTGCAGGACCTCAGCTTTCTCCAGCTTGGAGGAGCCCTGTATGTATGGCAGACAGAAGAGCGATGGTCTTTAGCTGACCTCTGTCACTCACCTCCCCTGCACAGGGTAATCAACACTCATTGCCTCAATTTTCCCCTCTTCCTCCAGCTCCACCAGTGCCTGAAACTGGGCTTCTGTTTCGGCCAAGCCTTCCAAAGCTAACAGATTCTCTTTGGTTCTCATTTTAGCCTGCTCTACCATCAGTTCCTAAACGCCCTCCTCCTCTGTCTTCTTGCTCTAGCTGACCCTTAAAGCAGTGGTGTTCCCAGTGGGTGATGGCCCACTTTTCTTGCTCTGTGCACTCTCCTCAGAGGGTCCCCTCTACCTCCGTGGCTTCAGGCACCATCACCAGAATGTCACTCCTGCATACCCACCTGCCTCCTAGATCAGCTTTACCAGAAATCCAACTTCATGCTCACTACACACACACCCAATATCTGGCTCATAGTCTTACCCCAAAGCACATGTTTGTCCTTCATTCTCTCTTGGGAAATGTTTCCGGAGACTCCAGCATCACCTGGTCTCCCAGGTGAAACCTAAGGGCTGGACTCTCCACGCGAGTCCCTTGAAGGTAGGTACTAAGTCTAGTTCATGGCTGGGCTCGTGAAGGTTTTAGCAAAGGTCAATGGAACGACTGACTTGTTCTCTCCAGCAAAAGGAAGTCACAGGACCTATGATGGTGCTATGGTGTATACAGTGAGAATCTTTGAGATTGTCTGATTGATTCAACTGTCTGACTCCCTACTGGAGTCAGACCACCCCAGCATGTTCAATGACGGAGCCTTATTCCCCAGGCAGCCTGTTCTACTCCCACATAGCTCTGGAAATGCTAGTAATGCTGAGGGACAGGGCACTTTAGGACACACAGTCTGCGTTCCAGTTCCACTCTGCTGTTTACTAGCTGTGTGATCTGGAGCATGGAGTAAGTTACTTCACCTCTCTGTTTCAGTTTCCTCACCTGTGCAATGGGCATCATAGTCCCAATCCTTCAGGATCGTTCTGAGGATTGAATTCAACCTGATGATGGACATAAAGCCACAGCCCCTAAGACACCTCAGTCAATTTGAATTTCCATCACCCTTATTCCTAGCCATTGACAGGCACTTCATGGCACTTCAGGCAGCTGCCACCAATCAATAACAGATGCCGTGAGAAGTGAATCCTATCTGCAACCCACGCTGTACTTCCTCAAGCATATTCAGCAATGTCACATACCTGCTTCTCAAAGGCAGTGGGGACCAAGCGCCGCAGTTCAGAAAGGCTGCTGTTGATGCGGTCCCGGCGCCGTTTCTCTATGATCTAAAAAGCAATGAGGAAAGAAACAAAAACCAAGCAGGTACTTCATCACAGTTTCCCACATGTTTTGATGGGCACTGACTCATATCTTCCTTCACAATATTCCTGTGAGGGTGATAAATCCATTCTTACATTATGGAGGAGGAAAATAAGGCTCAGAGAGGGGCAGCAATTTGCTTAAGGTCACACAGCAAGGAAGTTCAAGGCTGGGAATAGAGCTCAGATCTCTTGTCTTGATCTGAGGAGTGGTATTCAACACATTTAACCATTGATACAACAGGACACCAATCAATGAGAATACAAACACCAGCCACAGTCCCAGAGCAGACCCTGGAGACTTATGCTGGGCCAAGGAGACCCCCTTCAGTTGCTGGGTCATGAATTCAAGGAATCCTAGACATGGCTCTCTCCAGCTGGGAAAGCCTTTCATTCCCAAGAGCTCACTCTCAGCTCATGACACTGGTAGTGGAATGCTTATCTCAGGATAGAAATTATGACACCCATTTTACTGACGAAGAGAATGAGGCTGGATGGAGGAGGTTTTTTGGTTAGTGAGTGGTGGGGCTAGTCTCTGCTGAATTCTGGGTTCTGGACTTCCAGGACAGAAGCATGGTACATCCTTCTTCTGTCCCCCTAACTCACTTCTCAGCACACTGGGAGGGAGTGAAAGTTCCAGGCTCAGAGAGAAGTGAGGAAGACTGGGATAAATAATAATGGCTAGTTGTGTGCCACCTTTTGTTCTGAGCACATTACATTAATTCACTTCAAAACAGCCCTTTGAGGAAGGCACCATCTTGATTTCAGTTACACAGATGAGAAAATGAGGCACAAAGAGGTTAAGTGGCTGCTCAAGGTCACTCAGCTCGCTACCAGCAGACTGGGACTTGAACCCAGGCAGCATCGCTTCCCCGCCCGGCGACCCCTGGGGTTGTTTCTGACCAAGGTTCTCTGGGCCAGGCCCCTGGGAACTCAGGGCAAACCTCTGTTCCGCAAATCTGCTGAGAAAGACACTCACCCCTCTGCGTTTCTTCCTGGCTTGCATTTGTGAAGGGCTGGGGGTGGACAGCGGCCGGGCCATCTGGCTGGAGAGGAAGAGAAAGGCTGATTTTTTAGAGGGCCATCTCCCTGGCCTGGGCTGACCTCGGAGCCGGCTGTGGGCGGGCACAGCCCCCTCCCAGCGCCCGAGGTCTCCCAGGCCCGGGGGGAGGAGGCACAGGGCAGGCGTGGGTGGGGACGCTTTCTCTCCCCTTCTCCCCCGGGGCTCTTTTCTCCTTGGGCCAAGTCCTCCCCTGCACCGAGTTTCCTGCCCCAGAGTGGCCGGCGGCTGGGGCCATGGGATGGGGGGGCTTGACTCTGACTCTAGCCCGGACCTGACCTGCCGGCCTCGGCCCCTGCCCCTCGCCCTCGGGAGAACCGCGCCCGGCCAACCGGCTCCTGCAACCCGATCCCCCGGGCGGGGCGGGCGAGGGCACGGGCGGCGGCGGCGGCGAGGCCGGGCCGGCGGGTTGGGTTTCAGAGGGAGCCGCTGGGAACGAGCGTGGAAAGAACAGATGCCGGCGCTTCCCACGGGCCGGGCGCGCCGGCCGCCCGCCCTCCGCCCGCCTGCAGCGCCGCCTCCTCCCACGCTGCGCGGCCAGGCCGAGGGGGGGCAGCCTCTGGGTCACAGGCCCCTCTCGGACTCTAGGGACGCGGCCCCGGCTTCCCCAGAAAGCCGTAGCCTCGCATCGCTTCGGGCCTCCAGTGCGCCGGGCCTCGCTGAAGGATGGATGTTCGCTCACACCCCAGGAGTTCCCATCAAGTGGAGGAGGCTCAGCCCTCTGGGGCTTTTCGTGCCCGTCTGATATTATCAGCCCAACTGCTTGCCGTCTTAAGGGTCTCCTGCTTCAGAGGCTCTCCTGGAGTGAAGGGGATTTGCGGCGCTGCACTTAAGATCATTCATTTGGCCAACATGCCAGGGGCCCCACTCAGACCTAGGACTGGACTGGATGCCCTCGGCCAGGCCCCAGACCCCCAGAGCCCAGCTCCCATTGAAGACATCACAGCCACAAATAACTGCAGACAAGAGGACTCCCCCTGATTTTTCAGACACACATCTGAAACAGGAACCCAAGAGCTCCTCTCCACCTAAAACCTCCTTGCAGCCCCCCCACCCCCGCCGGGGTTCTCATCTCAGTAAAGGCACCCATCTCCTGTTTCTGCAAGGTAAGCACTCGACCACCATCTCTGATTCCTTCTCTGTCCTCACCTATCCCATCAAAACCTGCCCATTCATGTCTAAAATGTATTTCACGCCTGTCCCCCTTATCTCCATTGCCAATCTTAGGACCAAGCCTCCATCACCCTTCTAGTCTGCAGGAGTCTATTGTATCCCACTACCCCCTACAAGCAGCAGAGTGATCCTCTTAATGCAAATGCTGGGACCTCCTTGGTGGTCCAGTGGTTAAGACTTTGCTTTCTTATGTAGGGGGTGCAGGTTTGATCCCTGGTCAAGGAAGTTAAGATCCCACATGACTCGTGGCCAAAAAACCAAAATATAAAACAGAAGAAATGACATATACATTACCATATGTGAAATAGATACCTAATGGGAAGTTGCTGTATACCACAGGGAACTCAACCTGTGACAACCTAAGGGGTAGGATGGGGTAGGGGTGGGGTGGGGTTAGGTTCAAGAAGGATGGGAAGTATGTATACTCAACGGCTGATTAGGGCTGTTGTATGGCAGAAGCCAATACAAAATTGTAAAGCATCTATCCTCCAAATAAATCAACAACAAAAGAACCCAGAAACAGTATTGTAACAAATTCAATAAAGACGTTAAAAAAAAAAGTCTTCAGTATTTCCCTGGTGACCCAGCGGTTAAGAATCCACCTGCCAATGCACGGGATGCGGGTTCGATCCCTGCTCCCAGAAGATTCCCCTGCACCACAACTACTGAGCCCGAGCACTAGCGCTCAGGCTGTGTAACAACAGAGGTTACTGTGGTTGTGCTGTGCTCAGTCGTGTCTGACTCTTTGCAACCCTACAGACTGTAGTCCACCAGGCTCCTCTGTCCCTGGAATTTTCCAGGCAAGAACACTGGAATGGGTTGCTGTTTCCTGTTCCAGGGGATCTTCCTGACACAGGGATCGAACCCACATCTCTTGCATCTCCTGCACTGACAGGCAGATTCTTTACCACCATGCCACCTGGGAAGCCAGTAACAAGAGAAGCCACCATAATAAGAAACCCGAGTCCTGCAACCAGAGAGTGGCCCCGCTGACTGCAACTAGAGAGAGCCCATGTGCAGCTTCGAAGGCAGAGCACAGGCAAAAATAAACCATTTTTTTTAAATCTTGAAAAAAAAAAAAATCAGATCATGTCTCCCTCTTAAACTCCTCAGGGACTTCCCAAAGATCAAGGCCACCATCTTCCAGGTAGCCTGGCTGGCCCGTCACCTCCTAGATGCAACTCTCTTCGGCTCTGTGTGCTCCAGCTTGTGAATGCACCAATCCCTTCTTGTGGCGACACATACTGTTTCCCTGGTCCACCCCCTCTCCTCACCCCAAATCCAGCCCCTTTGCCTAGTAACTTCTACCACCTTTCAGATCTCAACTCAAATGCCAACTTCCTGGGGCAATCTTCTCTGACATCACCCCTCCCACCTGACATTTATTATCTGTCTCTCCATGAAGTCCATAAGTTCCATGAAGCCATGAATCATGTCTGTCTCATTCACAGTTGTGCCCGGTACTCAGCAAAGCCTGGAACATGACAGAGCTCATGGTTGAGCTCCACCTCCTGCCCTTGCCTTTGGCATCACTGAAGGACACCATAAAATCGACGTCTTAGGGCTCCATGAAATGGCATATGTGGCTCGCCCGGAGGGTTCCAGCCCACTTGACAACCCTCTTGGCATTAGAGGTTAGATCATTTTCATCACTGCTCAAAAAGAGAAGGTTGCAGGGGAGACCAGATCAGCATTTGCCAAACCTACTGCTATGGCCCTGGCTTTGTCCAGCTACAACTGGAAAAGGCTATTTCCATCCAAACATCTGGACAAGAATGTAAGGTGGGTGAAAACTCCTGGGAGGGATGGCTCAGCAAGCTAGGCCCAGGGCTCAAGGGGCCAGATCCTGAGATCTGTAGGGCGGTTTGTTTACAAAGCTTCACTCCGGACAAGCCACAAGAGCCAAGGTCTACTAAGAAACACAGTCTTTGTCTCTTCAGGGTGGGTAAGGTGTCTCCAGGGGTATTGGGTTAGCATTGTGCACGTCACTGCCTCTCAGCCTGATCCCTCCTCAGGGACCATCTGTTGGAGGCTGACACCCCCCTTTCAGGGGAGCTCAAGCCATCCCTTTTCCCACCCTCCTGATTCTCTGCAGTGTTATTCCTCTCTCTCTACTCTTGTATCCCACAGGCATGCCTCATATCACAGCTTTCCAGGCATCACTACAGGTATTAATACTTCTCTCCTCTGAGGGAGAGCCCCATTTCACAGATGAGGATGCTGAGCATGGGGAGCTACAGCAGCTTGCCCAGCCTATCCAGCTGCTGAGGAGCAAAGCCCACATGGGAATCCATGTCTTCTGGCTCCAAATTCAGCATTGTTTTCCCTCCTAATTCCTACTTCCTGTCTGCCTGAATAGCCCTCCAGTCCCCTTAGCCGTCCAGCTCCCAAGAGCCTAGCCAGAGCAGCTCTTTTCCAGACAGTGATCTGGCCCTGACACCGGGAGAGGGTGTGAGAGCTTCTTGACTGAGAGCCTGGAAATAAGGCAGATTTTCAGGGACCCAGAGAAAATACATTGAGTCCCAAGATCGGTTCCATGGGCATCTCCCTAGCCAGAATTCTGGGGTGGTCTCTTGAGGG
This sequence comes from Aepyceros melampus, assembly GCA_006408695.1. NCBI lineage: Eukaryota > Metazoa > Chordata > Mammalia > Artiodactyla > Bovidae > Aepyceros > Aepyceros melampus. Next base: position 138,451 of record SJXQ01003387.1, read on the forward strand.
AGAGGCAGCTTTCCAGGTGGTCTGGCCACCAGTCACGACCACCCTCAGTGGTCAGCCTCAGTTCCTTTTAGGGAAATACCCTGAGGAGCCTTTGCAGGTGACCCCGTTCATTTTCCATCAACCAGAGGCAGACTCATAAGGTCTCCAGTGAAAGGCTTTCAGAGAACATTCAGCCCATTTGTAATACGTGGAAACTCAGAGAGGGGAAGGGATCTGCTCCAGGTCACACAGCAAATAAAACGAAATTCCAGAGCTGAAGCCAAGTCTACTGGTTTTTTATCCACTGCTCCCCATGTAGTCATCATCCCACCATGTACACTTCATAGCCAGTACTTTCCGTTCTAGACAGCACTTCCACATTTGCTTGTTTTATTTATCATACAATAGCTCTGTGAGTTAAGTATTGGGGCCATTTCGCGCTAAGGAAATATAATCATTTGATAGCTGGAGGGATAGAGACACAAAGTCCAGTCTACAGACATCCAGGCTTTTCATTAGACCATGCTGCCTCATGAACATGGCACCCTCCAACTAAACAGTGACCCCTTAGAGAGCAGTTTTTTAAAAATTAATTAATTAGGCTGCACTGGCTCCTCATTGAATCACAAGGGATCTTTCCTTGAGTGCACAGACTCTCTCGTTGTGGCTCATGGGCTCCGTGGCTCCGAGGCATGTGGGATCTTAGGTGCCTGCCCTTGGATTGAACTCTGTCTCGTGCATTACAAAGGGGATTCTTAACCACTGGACCATCAGGGAAATCCCTAGCGAGCAGCTTTATTTGGAAGTTGCCTAGTGTCAAAGCAAGAAGTTGTATGCCTTAAGTCCATTACACTATCAAAGCCTCATCCGTGAGGTAAGGTATTAGCATCCCCATATTGTAAAGGGAGAAAACTGGGATGCAGAAAGGGGTAGTCACTTGCCTAAGTTAATGGTGGTGAGAGTCACACACAAGTGTGTCTGACTTCAAAGGCCACCATGTGCCTCAAATCACGTAGAAGCAGCCCACAGACCCTGAACCAGTGCCTGATGTGTGGCATGGTGCTCATTAAATTTTTGCAGAGGGGAAGGGGAGAGCTTTATTCTCAGTTTGGACCCACGTGTGTCAGGGGGCTGGGTTCAGATAGGAGCTCTGAGGGGGATTCTCACATGTGGGGCAGGACACGGCCACCAGGCAGATGCCCACAGTGACAATGGAACACACCCTGCTCTTTACTCTGAGTGGGGAGGGGTTTGAGCCCTGCCTCTGACCCTAGGGAGAGGCTGGCTGCTTCAGTCCCCTGGCCCTCGCCACTGTTTATCTGGCTTTCTTTGTCCATGATCTTCTTCTCAGAGAGTTCCCTGAGGGCAGAGGCCGAGCAGGATACATCTGGGCTCCCCCCCACAACCCACACCCAGCCCAGGGTCTGGGCCACAGCAGGCATCGTTCAGCGCTCCCTGAATTAAAGCATTGATGTCTGCTGGGGGGAGGGCCTTTTGGTGAGTGCTACAAAGAGGGGTCTATAAGTCCGCCTCTGCCAGATGTCCAACTGCTTTCTCTCCTCTGAGGGGGTCTGCTCGCCAGAGAATCTAGACAGTCTCAAAAAATGGGCTCTGGTTGAAAGGAAAAATGTTGTATAGGACAAAAAACTACGTACCGATCCTTTATGCCATAGTCCAAATGCCACTGCCTTCAGGAAGCTCTCCTTGCACATTTGGTTGTGAGTGACCTCTCCCCATTCAGGTGCCCTCAGAGCTCACAGTCTGTCTCTCCTTCCACCTTCCATCCTGCCCATGGACTTTCTGTGACCTGGCAGGTCACTGATCAGGCTGCAAATTCTTGGGAGGACAGAAGCCAGCTCCCATTGGCCTAGCTCTCCGACACCAATTTCAC
>SJXQ01003387.1:140550-182527 GCA_006408695.1 Aepyceros melampus
ACCACCACATGGCGTTGGTCCCTTCCTCTGCTCCCAGCAGGCACAGACTCAGAGAACTGATTCTTTAAATAGCAGTTTCTGCGAAACAATTTTTAAAGGCTAGTAAGTTGCACAGGGAATTGTATAATATACCCCCAAACCTCATGGACAGGAAATTACCTCCTATTATAAGCTAGAAATGATTGGAAGGTGGTGGCCCTTTATTGGACTTGTGATTGAAAAGGATCCCCTGGTCTCAGAAAACTGGAGCTCACTGAAATTATGACATACTCTCAGAAACATCCCTAAGAATGAACGGAATTCCCTTTGCAAATCTAGTCTAGAGATTCAGGTTTAGATGAGCCAGGAGGGACCAGATAGGCCTCCCTTTTCTACTCTCTGTTCTCCTTTATTTCCTGATGAGGAAACAAGCTCACAAACAGAAAGCAATGGCCCAAGGTCAAATGGTGAGTTGGTGGCAGATTTGAGGCTAGGACCCAGGCCTGCAGGCTCACAGTCAGTCCCCACTGCTCTTTCAAGTTCTGGGTATCACATACGGAGTGCCTGATACTAATTAAGCATTTGCTATGTACTAGGCTCTGTGTGAAGCTTTTGCATAGGTTATCTCATTTGATTTTCCAATAATCCTATGAAAGTGAAGTCACTCAGTCATGTTTGACTCTTTGTGACCCCATGGACTGCAGCCTACCAGGCTCCTCCCTCCATGGGATTCTCCAGGCAAGAGTACTGGAGTGGGTTGCCATTTCCTTCTCCAGGGGATCTTCCTGACCCAGGGATGGAACCCAGGTCTCCTGCATTCCAGGCAGATGCTTTAACCTCTGAGCCACCAGGGAAGCCCTAATAATCCTATGAGGTCAGATCTATTATTTATACCCATTTTATAGATGAAGAAACCGAAACTTAGCTTGTTCACAGAACTGGGACGTAGCAGAGCTTTTACAAGTCTAGTTTGTTCTACAGGTTTGACACCAGGTCTGAAATATACCAAGAGTTGAAAGACATTGGCAACAGGCTCATGCGGTAGAAAGGGCACTGGAATTGACTGGAGTCGAGGCCCCTGCATTGACCATGGGCAATCAACGATTATTTTTTTCAATCTAAAACCTTAATTCCAAAGTCCAGTTTGCTTAAGGGGGATTTTCTTCCCCTGGAAATTCTTCTCTGTGTGTAGTATATGAAAAGTGCACCCAAGCTAGAGTAGAATTAAGGTATGTTACTCTTCATAGCCACTGCATTCTGAACCAAGGGGTGTGATAGCAACAGCCCTGTTCCTAAGATCTTCAGGGAAAGTCCTTGCCAGTCGCCTCGCCCGGGCACTTAGGAAGACATCGCCAACCGGACCTCAGACCCCGAGCTGAACTCTCCCTCCATGAAGCATCCCCAGCCCTAAACGGCGGAGAGCGCGCGGGATCCTGGATATTCGTGCGCCTAACAGCGGCGCCACACCTGCGCCGCCCCAGGATTCGCCCAGCGCTCGCCAGCCCGTCGGGAGGCTTCCCAGCCGGCTCGCCCCGGCGCGCTCCGCACCCCAGCCCGCCTTACCTCAGCTCGCCTTCGCGGCCGACGTCGATGGGTCCGTCGGACTCGCTGTCGGAGCCACTCGGCTCCCGGGGCCGCTTCATCACGAACGCGGGCTGCACGGGTCTCCGCCGGGCGGCGCGGGCGGCGAGCCGGGAAGTCGGGCCCCGCCCCGGCCCCGCCCCGGGGGCGCCGCCGCCGCCCTTTCCCAGGGCCCTTTCCTGCGCTGCAGCCCCGGGCGCCCCCTCGCCCCCGCCGTGACGCGCTGGCCGAGCCGTGGGAAGGCCCCGGGCGGTTGCCGCCCCCGCCGACGGCTGGGAGGTCCGGCTCCGCTCCGCAGCCTCGGCCGCCGCGAGCTGGGTGGCCTTGGGCAGGTGCCCTTGGAGGCCCCCCGGGAGTCCAGGGGGTCCCCCTCTGGCCCTGGTTCGCCCCGGGGCGCTGCTGACTCCGCGATGCCCCAGACTGCCGAGGTCTAGTCGTGCTGGGGTCCTGGGGCCAGCAGACACATCCGGTTTGGGGAGGTTGGTGGGGGTGGCGGTGGCCTGATCCTCGACCAGAATTCTCCAGCAGCTTCTCTCGAAAGGGTGGAGAACAAGTGTACGTGGGGCGGGGGGCGGCTGTCATCCCAAAAGGGATGGCCGAAGTTGAGGCTGCACTCCCTGAGCAGGACCGGCTCTGGCCAAGGTGCCTGAGGACCTGTCTTGGTGGTGGGGGTGCTGGGTGTCCCTGGGAATCAGTTCACTAGAGGCCAAGCTGTCCTGGGAGGCCAAGAAGTCTCGGAGAAGGCCCATTCCTGACGCGATGCCTCAAAAGGGGGTGGGTGGCAGTCTCCAGCCTCCCTTCCTGGCACTCTCCTACAACAGACCAAACTGTCCACTCGGCAGGGGCTCCTACTCTCCCTCGGAAGGGAGACTCAAGGAAGAGTCTCAGCGATTCATCTGCCATCTTCATGGACCGGAGGATTGACCCCTAAGGCTCAGAGGGAAACCGAATGAGATATCCTGGAAGGTGGACTTCATGAGCAGGGAGGAGGAGACGGGAAGGCCATCTCCGTATGGTGGGTCAGACATCAGCGAAGTCTTCCCTTTGACTCACCCACCAGAACTCAGAGAAAGCCACTCCCACCCCAGCCTCACTTGGGAGAGTGGGATTGGTCATCTGAGAATAACTGCACTTTCACTCCCTCAGCAAGACCTGCCTGGGGAGCACTTGATTACCCCCCAGGGGGACAAAACAATCCCATGCCCCCTTCCACACATGACCATAGACCTTATCCCGTGGCCAGGTACACAGACACAGGCTTCCTTGATGGCTCAATGGGTAAAGAATCCACCCGCAATGCAGGAGACACAGGAGACGTGGGTTGGATCCCTGTGTCAGGAAGATCCTCTGGAGGAGGAAATGGCAACCCACTCCAGTATTCTTGCCTGAAAAATGCTGTGGCCAGAGTAGCCTGGTGGGCTACAGTCCAAAGGGGTGCAAAGAGTTGCACGTGACTGAGCGACTAAGCACAAGTACACAGACACACAGATAACACAGCTGGCGTGCACAGTCAGAACTGACAGCCTGGGCTTCCCTGGGAGACTCTGATGGTCACACCAGCCACACCTATGAACTCTCTTCTCCAGATGTCCTCAGCACTCACATAGCTTCCAAGGGCACCCACTAGTGGAATGGAAACTTCAAAAGAGGTTTGCAGCCATAACACGTTGAGATTTTATAAACTTTTGCTTCCCTCGTGGCTCAGAGGTTAAAGCGTCTGCCTGCAATGCGGGAGACCTGGTTTCATCCCTGAGTCGGGAAGATCCCCTGGAGAAGACAATGGCAACCCACTGTAGTATTCTTGCCTGGAGAATCCCATGGATGGAGGAGCCTGGTGGGCTACAGTCCACGGGGTCGCAAAGAGTCGGACACAACTGAGCGACTTCACTTAAACATTGTGGATTAAATAAAACATTAAAAATTAACGTGTCTTTTTAGTTTTTTTTTTAATGTGGCTGCTGGAAAAATGTTTAATTGTATATACTGCTCCCCATTCTATTTCCATTGGACAGTGTTAATCTAGTACAGGTTTTCTTTCTTTTTAAAAAATATTTATTCTTTTGGCTGCATTGGGTCTCAGCTGTGGCACTCAGGGTCTTCCAGCTTCGTGCAGCACACAGGATCTTTAGTAGAGGCATGCAAACTCTTAGTTATGGCATGTGGGACTCTAGTTGCCTGACCAGGGATTGAACCCAGGCCCCCTGCATTGGGACTGCAGAGTCTTAGCCACTGGGCCACCAAGGAAATCCCTAGGACAGAGTTTCTTGACCTCAGTCCCACTTGACATTTCGGGCTGGAAAATTCTCTATTGCCTGGGGCTGTTCCATGCACTTTAGAATGTTTAGTAGAATCCCTGGTTTCTACTCGCTCCATACCAGCAGTACCTGCCCAGGTCACAACAATTAAAAATGTCCCTGCTGCTGCTGCTGCTGCTAAGTTGCTTCAGTCGTGTCCGACTCTGTGCGACCCCAGAGACGGCAGCCCACCAGGCTCTCCCGTCCCTGGATAATAACACATGTCTCCTGGGCAAGGAATCCTGCACCCTACCCCACCCCCCACCCACTGAAAACCACTGGTCTAGAGAAACCCCCAAGATTTAGAGGTGAATAGAAGAAAAAGAGCTGCCAGAGGAGGCTGAGAAGAAACAGCCGGGAGGTGGAGGAGAGCCAAGGGTAGGGGTTACAGGAGCCAGAGAGTGTTTCAAGCACTCGGTCATGATCATTTAAAACGTCAGTCAGATCACATCACTTCCTGCTCAAAACCATCCATAAGCTTCCCATGACATTCAGAATAAAATGCCAACTGCTTACCATGGCCTGTACACAGGGTGACATGTGAGACCGGGGCACCTCTGCGAGTGAAAGAAAGCAACCCTAGTAACTCTCAGGACCGCCAGGGCGTTACTGGGTGTGAGGCCATCCCAAGCCCTGGGTTCTGCCCCTGTCCTGTTCACCCAGGCACTAGAGCCTTTGTGCCCTTCTGCTGACATTTCCTGCCTGTGGTTGCTGCAGGACTTCAAACTGGTTATTCAATCTTCCCAGAATCCTCTTCCCCCAATTGTCTCAGACTCATCATCTCACTTTATTCGGGTCTTTGTTCATATGTTACATCCTTAGAGAAGACTTTCCTGACCGCCTGTCTAAAACGGCCACACATCCTCGGATCACTTTGTGCCCCCTGCCTCACACCATTTTACTTTGCAGCATCTGTTACGCTCATTGTTGCTGTTTAGTCAGTTGTGTCCATCTCTTTGTGATCTCATGGACTGTAGCCCGTCAGGCTCCTTTGTCCATGAAATTTCCCAGGCAAGAATACTGGAGTGAGTTGCCATTTCCTTCTCCAGGGGATTTTCCTGACCCAGAATCAAATCTGCCATCTCCTACACTGGCAAGTGGACTCTTTACCACTGATAGGTTGAGATATTTATTTATCATCTGTGTCTTCCACCACAAGATAAACTCACTGAGGGTTGACACTTGTCTCTCCTGTTCCCTGCTGATTCTCCAGCACCTAGTACAATGCCAGGCATTAGGTAGATGTGCAATAAATATTTGAGGGCAGAATAAACTCATTTGAGATGCTTGACTATGATGAGAATGTAAGCTAGGATGATAACTGGAGGCAGCGTGGAATCTGGGTTTGTTTATTTTTGCTTTTGTTTTATTTTAAGATGGAAGTGAGTAGGGCATGGATCAAGCAACAGAAATGCATTCCACCTTGACTGTGAAGTTCTTGGGGGTAGAAATCATTTGTGTTGTTCATTATCATGTCCCTTAGTGCCTAGTAAAGTGTCTAGTGCATAGTAAGCATTTAAAATTGTTCTGAGGGACATCCCCAGTGGTCTGATAGCTAAGACTCCACACTCCCAATGCAAGGGGACTGTGTTTGATCCCTGGTGCTAGTGATAAAGAATCTGCCTGCCAATGCAGGAGACACAAGAGATGCGGGTTGGATCCCTGGATCGGGAAGATCTCCTGGAGGAGTGCGCTGCAACCCACTCCAGTATTCTTGCCTGGGGAATCCTGTGGACAGAGGAGCCTGGCGGGCTACAGTCCACAGGGTCGCAAAGAGTCAGACACAACTGAATGAACTTAGCGCAGCACAGCTCAGGGAACTAAATCCCACATGCTCCAACTAAAAGTTTGAATGCAGCAACTAAAAAAAAAAAAGATCCTGCAGGCCACAATGAAGATCTTGCAAGCCACAGCTAAGCTCTGATGCAGCCAAATAAAGCTCTGATGCAGTCAAATAAATAAATATCAAAAATAAACTTGTAAAATAAATAAATGAGCATAATAATAACGCCAAAATAAATTTTTATTGTGCTTTTACTGCATAATGTATCAAGCACTGTACTATTTGGCATGTATTAACTCGTTTTAACCTCACATGTGTTCTTAGTTGCTCAGTTGTGTCCAACTCTTTGCAACCCTTTGGACCTACCAAGTTCCCCTGTCCATGGGATTTTTCAGGCAAGAATACTGGAGCGGGATGCCATTTCCTCCTTCAGGGGATCTTCCTGACCCAGGGACTGAACCCACCTCTCCTATGTCTCCTGCACTGCAGGCAGATTCTTTACCTACTGAGCCCAGGGAAGCCCATTTAAACTTTGCAACAACCCTATAATAGAAGTTACTATTTTTACTCATTTTAATCCCATTGTACTGAGACATAGGAAAGCTGAGTAATTAATCCAAGATCACACAGCCAGTAAATGGTAAAGTTGGGACTCCACCCACGTAGGCTGGCACCAGATTCATGCCCTGGAGTGTGGTGGACCAATCAGAAGCCTCGTACAAAAGTCCAGGCAATAGGTTCTGGTTTAGAAGGGAAAAAAAGGTGAAACAAACCCGCATGATGCTGGGCTTCTGTCTGGATGACTGAGTGGGTGAAGGTGACAGGCACCAAAGAGAAACACACGAGAAGGTAAATGCACTCTGACCATACTGCTTGTGTGACCCATGCGGAACACCCAGGAGAACTCAGGGAGATGTCTGGGCTGGAACAGAGATCTGGGGACTCTCAGCTGAAGCTCCAGGGTACACGGGGTGTCTCAAAGAGCTAGTGCAGAGCAAAGAGGAAGAGAACTTAGCCTAGATCCCTGTGAACTATACCCAGAGAAACTCTGGGGGTGGAGGAGGAAAATTGAACAAGAATAGAGCACCTGGGGCCGAGGTCAGAGAGGGTCGGGAACCAGACCAGGGACTCTAAGAGGAAGACACGTGCAAACACGAGGTCACAGAGGCCTTGGCGAGAATGGAGAAAGCAGAGGCAAGGGTCATACCCTCAGGGATCCAGAAGTGTCTGTGGAGAAGGCAGGCAGAGGTTTGTAGAAGGGGCACGACAATGAGAGAGGGTACCACAGGCAACACCCGTGGCTGCACGTCCTTAGGAATCTGCTTGCTGATGGAGAGAAGTCAGGGGGGCAGAAGGGTGAGCCCAGCAGTAGTAACTAGCCTCAGTCCAAAGGGAGGGAGGCAGAGGGGGAACTTTCACCCTCTCCACTTCCCCTGTCCCCCAACCCCGGAACAGAGTGAGCAGGAGAGAGTTTCCAGGGGAGGTCTCAGCTCCAGGGATACTTTCTCAATCCCTAAGCCCACATTAGGTCAGCCCTCTTCTTCTCCTAGGGCTGGTAGTCAAATAACTAGACAGACATGGCTTGGTGCCAAGGTTAGATTGCATGTGGGCCGTATGTTGGAACAGGCTTTCAGAGCCCTCTGCTGGGCCAGACACTGAGCACCTAACTGTAGGGTGATAGAGGTGTTGGGAGTCCTAGAGGAGAGGGTGGTTGTCATAGAGAGGCTCTGGACAGCCATTGTGCGGGGGTGCTGAGTCGCTTCAGTCGTGTCTGACTCTCTGCAGCCCTATGGACTGTAGCCAGGCTCTTCTGTCTGTGGGATTCTCCAGGCAACAGTACTGGAATGGGTTGCCATGCCCTCCTCCAGGAGATCTTCCCGACCCAGGGATCAGACCGGCGTCTCCTGCATTGTCAGGCGGTTCCTTGCCACTAGCGCCACCTGGGAAGCCCCTGAGCAGCCGTTGGTAGTTATTAATCATGTGATAACTTATATCTGTCTCTGGGACATAAAGGCAAAAACCAAACTGTTTGCTCCTCATCCTCTCCTAACAAAGCAGTGTTTGGCACATAATAAGTGTTTGGTAAATATTAGTGAGTGAAGCAATGGGGAGGGAGATGGGGGCTCCTGAAGGCCTCTACCTTCTCTGTGGAGGAGGCGAGACTCGGTCTCTAGGAAAACAGCAGAGTTACAACAGGCACAGTCCTGGTCCAGGGCCTGGGAGGAGTGGCTGGAGCACCTGGGAGCCACTCAGCCCTCTCTCTGCAGGCTCTTGCCCCTCTCCATGTGTCTGTGGAAGCTGAGACCCAAAGAGGGACAGAACACCCCTTGAGGCCACACAGTGAGACAAGAGGTGAGCTGGGATAAGAAAGAATTTCCCGTGCCTTGGTTTTCTCATCTATAAAATGGGATGATAACAAAGCTACTCACTCCATAGTCTTGTTGTAAGAATTAGATGAAGTGAGATGCATAGCACCGTGCCTGTTGTTTAGAAGGAGTACTTGGTAGTATTAGCACTGGGGCTCAGTCTCTGTCTCCATGTATTTTCTCTCTAGGTGATTCATCTCCCATGCCTTTACCTCTTATAAGCCAATCATTTCCTGATTCTTTTTCTGTGGGCTGCACCTGGTATTAGTGGTGGCATGCTGAATCTTTTAGTTCTAGCATGTGGGATCTGGTTCCCTAACCAGTAATCAAACCCTGACCCCCTGTATTGGGAGCTTGGAGTCTTAGCCACTGGACCACCAGGGAAGTCCCGGTTCCCTAATTTTTAATCTCTAATGCAGACCTTTTGTCTGAGCCCAGACCCTCGTATCCAACTGCACAGTCTTTCTCCTTACACTCTAGTTGGTCCACCTGTGTGCTAACACCTAGAACACCTAGAACCTAGCCTACCCTGGAATTCCCCCAGGCTCTCTTTGCCAAGGTCCACACTGCCAAGGCCTTCTGCCCAGGTGTCAAGCATTCCCCATCACTGCTTTTCTACTCGGTATTCCCTCCTGAGAACAAACTGAGCCTGCTTGCCTCCTCGCCTCCCTGACTCCTGCTCCTCCCAGGCCCTTCCTGTCCTCCCTTTGCCCTCCTCCCCTGCTCCCCCGGGACCCATCAGTGCTCACTCCCCACCTCCCCAGCTGCCGCCACAGCTGGCCACTGATGGAATGCGCAGCTGCTGGGAGCCACATGTGCGGAACAGGCGGTGCACAGCCACCCCTGGGGCCGGCAGGGTGGGGGCTGGAGCCATCTGTCTATGTCTGTTTGTCTGCCTACAACACACACACACACACTCTCCCAGCTCCCTGTCCAGGGAAGTGATGGACAATACTGCTTTGGTTCCCTTCCCAATCCCTGGGCTGCAGAATTCATAGGGGTCTTTTTCCATCTATAGCAGGCTAAGCTTGGGACCCCTGAGAGCAACTAGCCTAGCCCACTGTCTTGATGCCCACACACTGCCACACCTGTGTGCAGACAGCGCAAAGCTCCACATAGGCCACCCGGAGCCACGTGATCAGGGCTCTCCTAGATTTCTCAAGCCCTGGGGGTTGGCCTGTAACAGAGGAACCTGGGGGCCCCGGACGCATCCCAGAGCCCCTTAGACAGCATCCAGACGCTCTGCTGCTGGGGCGGCGCCAGCAGCATCGTCCGGGTTCCCACGCTCTGGCCTTTCTGGAATCTCCACAGATTTCTCTTCCATGTGTACATGACATCAGCAGGACAAGGACATGGGGAGTTGGGGAAGGGGAGGGGCTGAGGACACCCTGCTCCCTGAAGTCAGATGGCCATGAAGGGCGGGGAAGAGCCTGGTCCCTGGTACTGCCCACCCAACAAGGAGAGGACCACTTGGCCTCTGGCTCCTAAGCCTGATCTGGTCTTGACACTGCCCAGAGCATTCCTGTCAAAGCCCCTCACCATCTCTGGGGAGGTCTCAGTTTTCTCATCTGTAAAACGGAGTTAAGCCATCTAAGGGCAATATAAAGGCTGTAAAATCCTCAGCCTTACTGCAGGTCCTTTATGGGCACAGCTCACTCTTTCAGCGCTTCCCTGACCTCCACCTCAGCCCTGCCATTTCTCTTATGTTTTAGGACACGTAAACAACATAGGTTCATGCCTCTGAGTCTTTTTATTCTGTCCATTTTGAAAGGCTTTCCCTTTTCTATCTGGGCAATTCTATTCCACCTTCAAATGTAACTGTGTTAGTCGATCAGTTGTGTCCTACTCTATGAAATCCCATAGATTATAGCCCACCAGGCTCCTCTGTCCATGGAATTCTCCAGGCAAGAATACTGGAGTGGATTGCCATTTCCTACTCTAGGGGATCTTCCCGACTCAGGGATAGAACCTGGGTCTTCTGCATTACAGGTAGATTCTTTACCATCTGAGCTGCTAGGGAAGTCCTCTGCCTCCAAAGCCCAGCACAAAAGTTCTTCTCTTAGAGGCCTGTCCATCCTCCTTTGGGTGCTGGTACTGCCTCCTTGTACTTCCATGGTTCCCCCTACGGCAGCCTGACCTCCTCGTATCACTACTGTCTGCTTACCTCCCCTGACCGTGGCTCCTCAGGGAGCTATCCTTCCCGGGGTAGATGGCCACCCCCAGGAGTCCAGGCACAGCACTCGGCAACCTGTGGGATCAGGGCATAGTCAGGCAGGGTTCTAGGCCCGGCCTCCTTGATGCCGTCAGATAGAGCTTCCAACCTGTACTGTCTGGTCTGGTCTTAACAGCAGAAGTGAGTGTGTGTGCACGCTCACAGTCATGTCTGACTTTTTGTGACCCCACGGGCTGTGGCCCACGGACAGGCTTTTCTGTCCATGGGATTTTCCAGGCAAGAATAGCAGAGTGGGTTGCCATGCCCTTCTTCAGGGGATCTTTCTAATCCAGGGATCGAACCCACATCTCTTGCATCTCCTGCATTGGCAGGTGGATTCTTTACCACTTGGGCCACCTGGGAAGTCCTAACAAGCAGAAGAATTAGCTTAGTCATCACTAGCTGCCAAGGCATTTCTTAAACCCAGACCCCCTTCTATCCCCCTTCCCCTACCCAGGCCAGTCAAGCCAAAGTCACATTGTACAGATGGGGAAAACTGAAGCCCAGAGAAGGGAACTTAGCAATAGGGACAGGATTAAAGCTCAGGGCTCCTTGCTGTGCAGCAGAAACTAACACAACACTGTAAAGCAACTGTCTGTGCGTGCTTTGTTGCTGCAGTCATGTCCCACTCTTTGCAACCCCATGGACTATAGCCTGCAAGGCTCTTTTGTTCATGGGATTCTTCAGGCAAAAATACTGGAGTGGATTGCCATGCCCTCCTCTAGGGAATCTTCCTGACCCAGAGATAAACTCGTGTCTCTTAAGTCTTCTGCACTGGCAGGCAGGGTTCTTTACCACTAGTGCCACCTGGGAAGCTCAAAGCAACTATACTCTAATAAAAATCAATTTTTTTTTTTTTTAAAAAAGAACTTCCCTGGTGGTTCAGGCTTCCCTGGTATCTCAACTGGTAAAGAATGCACTTGCAAAGTAGGAGACCTCCATTCAATTTCTGGGTCAGGAGATCCGCTGGAGAAGGAATAGGCTACCCATTCCAGTATTCTAGGGCTTCCCTGGTGTCTACACTAGTAAAGAATCCACCTGCAATGTGGGAGACCTGGGTTCGATCTCTGGATTGGGAAGATTCCCTGGAGAAGAGAATGGCGCCCACTCCAGTATTCTGGCCTGGAAAATTCCATGGACTGTATAGTCCATGCAGTCACAAAGAGTCAGACATGACTGAGTGACTTTCACTTTCCCTGGTGGTTCAGTGGTTAGGAATCTGTGCTTCCATTGCAGGGGACAAGGATTCGATCCCTGGTTGGGGAACTAAGATCCCACATGCCATGCAGCACCGTCAAAAAAAAAAATTTTTTTTTTCAGAAAAGGAACTCAGGGCTCCTACCCTAGTCCAAAGCCCTGAGGCCCTTTACCCTGAAATTTCCTCCAGACAGAGGGTCTGGAGGTTGGGAAGTGGGTGGGGTTGAGGCAGAATACGGGTAGGGTGGGAACCTCTGATGTGGAAAGCAGCTGTTTCTCACCTCTGGCTATGGCTACCATTGAATTCCACTATGTCCCCTGGTGGTGACAGGGAAGTCACACTTCTATTCCACCACTCAGCAATGATGGAGGATTGTAAGGCCATCAGACATGAACTATGTTGAGGGGCAGACGGGTTGTAGGGTCTATGGCCTAGAGAGGGTGTATCATTCAAGTCTTCTAGGTCCTAGAACCCAAGAAACACACACTAAGATGAATTGGAGGTGCAGGAGACTTACTGAGGAAATCACTCTTAAGGAAAGAGGGAGGGAACATGAGGAAGCAGGAAGAGCCTTCTGACCATGATGGAGGTCTGACACCTGTGAAGCGGGGGGAGCAAGAAGGAGGACTGGGGAGGAAGAGCCCTAGACTGCAATGCAGCTTTGAGAAAGTCTTGTTCAGGACCAGGGCAAAGACCGTCCGTTAGAGGAGCCCCATGTAGCCCGGTTCTCGTCTTCCCACTGGGCCCAGTAACTGACCGACAGCGGCCTGGGAAACACACCCTCTAGGCAGACCTACAGAGACAGTAGCTGAAGGAGTTAAAGACACTCCTTGCAGCCAGTTCTCTCTCTCTCTTTTTAAAAATCAATTTATTTAATTGGAGGCTAATTACTTTACAATATTGTAGTGGTTTTTGCCACACGTTGAATGAATCAGCCATGGGTGTACATGTGTTCCCCATCCTGAACCCCCCTCCCACCTCCCTTCCCATCCTATCCCTCAGGGTCATCCCAGTACACCAGCCCTGAGCACCCTGTCTCATGCATCAAACCTGGACTGGTGATCTATTTCACATATGGTAATACACATGTTTCAATGCTATTCTCTCAAACCATCCCACCCTTGACTTCTCCCACAGAGTCCAAAAGTCTGTTCTTTACATCTGTGTCTCTTTCGCTGTCTTGCATATAGGGTCATTGTTACCATCTTTCTAAATTCCATATATATGCATTTAATATACTGTATTGGTGTTTTTCTTTCTGACTTACTTCACTCTGTATAAGCTCCAGTTTCGTCCACCTCGTTAGAACTGATTCAAATGCATTCTTTTTAATAGTTGAGTAATACTCCATTGTGTAGATGTACCACAGCTTTCTTAATCATTCGTCTGCCGATGGACATCTAGGTTTCTTCTATGTCCTGGCTACTGTAAACAGTGCTGCGATGAACATTAGGGTATAGGTATCTCTTTCACTTCTGGTTTCCTTGGTGTGTATGCCTAGCAGTGGGATTGCTGGGTCATATGGCAGTTCTATTTCCAGTTGTTTTTTTTTAAGGAATCTCCACACTGTTCTCCATAGTGGCAGTACCAGTTTGCATTCCCAGCCAGTCCTCTTAAAGGCACCTACAAGTTGTGTACCCTCCTGGCAGCTGCAGAGGCTATGTGCTTTGCAAGGTCACCCAGCCCAACAAGCAGGTGACAAGTTCGCATGCCTGGGCAATGGCTTTGCTACCATAGCATAGGGGTGAGCTTTAAACCACTTGGGTCTTCACAAGGCTTCTAAGGGGGATTTCAGATGAATGAAAGAATGAAAATTCAGGTGAAATTACAGGGTTTCAGAGAGAAAAACACTGAATTTGGAGCAACAGCCTGGCATCACAGACATGTGTCCTTGGACAAGTTGCTTTCTGTCTCTAAGACGGGGTTTTCACTTTTTCCAAGATATGGAGGAATAGCTCAGCCATGCCTCACCTGTCAGATCCAAAAACAACAGGGCAAGGGGAACCAGTAGTTTTGTCTTTGGAAAGACGGCTCAGCTTCTTACAGAGGTGCCTGTGAAAGACCACTCTGCAAACTTTTCTCCTAGAATAATCCAAATGGCCAAAAATTATTTGTATTACCTCTGAGGCATATCTCAAACTAACCGTGTAAGCTCAAAGTTTTTAATGTGTGTTTAATCTTAAAATGTACATGAGAATCAGTATAGTATTGCACTTAAGACATGCAGTTTGGAGCCAGACAACTTGAATTTAAATCAAGCTCTGCAACTAACTATGGACCTCTAGTGAGTTAACTTACTTCTCTGAGCTCTAGTTTCCTCATCTGTAAAATGAGGATAAAAATAGTAACTGTTTCACATGATTATTGTGAGGATGAAATAAATTGATTTGGATTAAGTGTTTGTTTAATTTTTCAGTCACACCACACAGCATGTGAAGTCTTAGTTCCCTGACCAGGGATTGAACCTGTGTCCCCTGCAGTGGAAGCACAGAGTCTTAACGCTGGACCACCAGGGAAGTCCCTGGATTAAGTGTTTAGAACAGAGTCTATTCTGTTTGCTGTTAAGATGTGAATTTGTGATTTTATTTCTTGACTGATCTGTTTATAAAGTTTTTAAAAAATAATTTATGAGCAAGTGAAACTGACCACCAATAAGAAAAAAAGACAAAAAAAGAAAACACATAGCTCTCAGGTCTTAGAAGAGATTTGCAAGTGGAAAAGGGAAAGAATAGAGGAGGAGAAAGACATGTGTCCCTGATTTCTCTGTCCCATTGCTCCTTCTCTTTCTGTTCTAAGCCACAGTTCCATCTCAACCACGTTGTGGGGTTTTTCCTCCCAAATCTAGTCCAAGATCATGTCAGAAAATAGAAGATTCAGTTCTGGCACCAGAGGGTTGAGTCTGTTCATCCAAGGTCCTAGCAGGAAAGGGCCAGCCCTCCCCACCCCTGCCCTTCCACTCTCCTTAGATATGTCCATTGGGTACAAGCCAGTATGAGCAGCTCCAGTACCACTAGCCTCATGGACTGTAAAAACTTCACAGTGAGACCAAGACATCTCAGAACACAAAGTCTCCATGACCTTCCTAAGCAGGTTACCCCAGGGCTCCTGAATGAGTCTACTGGGCAAGAGTTATAAAGGACCTTATCCCTAGTGACTGGGGGGAAGTGGGGACTTCAAGTTGGAGAATTGAGGAAGCACATTTGGGTCTAGTCAATTTTTTTTTTAAGTTTCCTTTTTTAAATGTATTATTAAAAAAAATTGGGTCTAGTTTTAGCCAGAGGCAAGAAAATAGCTATGATAAACACAGAGGCCCCTAGTTATTCTAGGCTGAAGAGGGTATAGTAACACAAGGGAGTGAACTTCAGAAAGCCCCCGATTATCTCCACTCCCAAGTGTTCCACACCGTTGTGTGATCCTTTCTCACACTAGATCAAGTTGGTCTTTGTGATTAGTAGACTATGGTAGAAGTGATACTATGTCACTTCTGAGGCGAGGTCATAAAAGACAGTTTTTTAAATTTGGGGTTGTGCCTGGTCTTCATTGCAGTGTGCTGACCTGTGGAACATGGGCATGAGGGCGCATGGGCTTAGCTGTCTGTGGCATGCGGGATCTTAGTTCCCCGATCAGGGATTGAACCCATACTCCCTACATTGGAAGGCAAATTCTTAACCACTGGACCATCAGAGAAGACCCAAAAGGTAGTTTTTAAGAGTAAATTTGCTTTACTCTCTCTTGGGGAGAGTAAATTTGCTTTACTCTCTCTTACTCTAGGGGAAGCAAACAGCTATGTTGTGAGAACGCTCAGGCCACCCTGTGGCAAGGGATTGAGAGTGCCTGCCAATAGCCATACAAGTGCGTCATCTTTTGAGCATTTCTTCCATCCTCAGTCAAGCCTTCAGATGATGGCAGCCCGGCTGATGGCTCAGTAACAACCTCACGAGACACTCTGAGCAAGAACCACGCAGCTAGGCTGCTCCTGAATTCCTGCCACAGGAGACTGTGAGATAACAAATGTTTGTTGTGTTAAGCAGCTAAGTACTGGGGTAATTTGTTGCATAGCAACAGATAAACTAATCCGCCATAAGAGTCTCGTGCCTTTGGTTTCCTTTTGAGAAGAGATAGTCGAAATACTTTACAACCAGGTCAGAAACAACCTTGGCTGCAAACAGCTGGCCCAGTCCCATCAGTCCTGAGTTCAGCCATTTGATGATGGGCATGTTGATTGACAGCTACTCAGGCTGGAAGACCCCAAAACTGAAGCCGAAGGTGCTCTGTCGGTCTATGGGGGAAAGAAGCGTGGACCTAAATACTGTTCAAGGGAGGAAGTGATCTGTCCCTCAATACACAGAGTTTTGAGGGAGCCTAGCTGAGAAAGTTGTGTTTGAGATTAGCCTGGACAGGGCCTCCGCAGACAGAGTTGTAAAGGCGAGTGCAGGAGAAATGAAGGTGGTGGATGGAGTGGAAGAGAGGTACCCTAGGTTGGGTGGGCTGTGGGCGGGGGCGGAGGTGCTGGATGACAGATGACATGGGGGCCGAGGCTGGAATCCGAGTCCCTCCCTTCCTTCTGCAGCTCACATGCTCTCTTAGCTCCTCTTCTTCGTCTCACTCCGTCCCCTCCCTGCCACTTGGTAGTTTCAGATGGGGATATTGGGTCCACGCTGAGAGCACTGTTGGAGGAAGCTGGCCTTCTGATGGGCTCACACCATCTCCCCACAAGTTGGCATTCAAGTGGGTGGGGAGAGTCCATGGAAAGACACTGATACTCAAGGATGGAGCAGATACAAGGCCTGCTCACTCCATGGGTCCTCATTGGCATGTCTTTGTTTAATCTTTTAAAAGCGTTGGCTACACTGGGTCTTCTTGCAGAGTGCAGGCTCTCTAGCCGTGATGTGTGGGCTTCGTTGCTCTGAGCAGCATGTGGAATCTTAGTTCCTGATCAGGGGTCGAACCTGCATCCTCTACATTGGAAGGCGGATTCTTTACCACTGGATCACCAGGGGAGTCCCTCTATTGGATTCCTTGAAGGGACCCTGAGCCAGTTGGTGAGTACAATTGTGAGGGGGTGACAAGAAGGCAACGTAAGTTTATTTTAAAAGTCTTTTATTTATTTAAATGGCTTTTAAGAAGCAGAAGGCCAGACTGTAACACTAGGAATAGGACAAGCATGAGCAGTGAGAGGAACCCACGCCAACAAGCACAGAGCACCCTTTCTTGCATGACTGGGTAAGTGCTACAGAGCCAGACAGGTCTGGGGCCTGCCGAGGGCAGAGGGCAGACCACGGAGGGGTCATGCTGGGAAAAGTGGGAGTGGTCTCATCCTCAGGCCAGGGAAGTCCCACAGATGAAGAAACACAGGCTCCACCTGTGTAAGGAGGCACTTACAGGTCTACCATGGAAGGTAACCGAGACGAGGAGGTTATAGGGATGGCCAGGGCAGCCCATGTTTGCAAAAGACTGAAGTAGGCCTGTCATAAAACAAATGGTATAAAATAGGGCTTCTGACAGGTAGACACAGGCCCACTCTGTGTAGAGGTTTCATTTAAAATCTTCTTCTAAACTGGGGGTACCAAGATGTTTGTGAGCAGAAATTAGAACTTAAGAATTGTTGTGCCCGAAAGTCCGAATCCCAAGACTGACAAGAACAAGACCTCCACGACAATGCAAAAAGCAAAAAGGGAAATTTATTTCTGACTCGAGTCAGGGCCCCGCCACATCCAATGCAGTGGAATAAGAGGAGAGGCCCCGACCTCTGGGTTCCGGCAGTATTTATAGGATTATAACAAAGGTAGGCAGCTGGCAAACTTGTATTGGTTGCACGGGTTACTCGTTAACTGCTGATTGGTCAGTTTTTCGCGGGGGCGGGCTTTCCTGAATAATTTCCATCTTTGTCTCTATAGGCCACCTCTAGGCTACTGGGCTTACAATGATTGGCTGAGCGGTGCGCGCGCGAATTTTGAACCTCGCATCTCACCCGGATTGGCTCAAGGTTTGGCGCAAATGGGGACTCTCCTGATTGGTTTTAAGGGTATAATTCCTGAAGCATGACTCAGGTTATATTTTTAGGCCTAGTGTAGCTTGCTAAGCCTGTCATGGCCAGAGTCTGGTCCTAACAAGGATATGGGCTTCCCTGGTGGCTTGAATGGTAAAGAACTTGCCTGCAATGCAGGAGACCTAGGTTCGATCTTTGTGTGGGGAAGATCCCCTGGAGTAGGAAATAGCAACCCATTCCAGTAAGCTTGCCATGGACAGAGGCGCTGAGCAGGCTACAGTCCATAGGCTCACAGAGCCGGACACGACTGGACGACTAACACTTCTACTAGAACGTAAGGATGTGTGTGTGTGCAAGCTAAGTTGCTTCAGTTGTGTCCAACTCTGTGTGACCCTATGGAGTGGAGCCTGCCAGGCTCCTCTGTCCGTGGGATTCTCCAGGCAAGAATACTGGAGTGGTTTGCCATGTCCTCCTCCAGGGGATCTTCCTGACCCAGGGATCGAACCTGTGTCTCTTACGTCTCCTGCATTGGTAGATGGGTTCTTTACCACTAGCGCCACCTGGGAACCCCAGAGATATGTGTACTGTTAAGAAAGGAGTTTATATGTACATAGTTTAAAACACACAAAGGTATGAACCAGGTTATCTCCAGGGTCTCTTAAAGATCCAAAGCTCTGTGAGTCTGAGTATTATTATATCTTCATACTCTTAATTACTCGTTTCTGAAAAACCCAATTCACCAAGCCTGGGTCAGAGGGTGCAAACTGGAAGGCCAGATTTGGCTTGTAAGATGTGTTTTATTTGGCATGCACAGTGTTTTCTAAATTCATGATAGCTGCCAACATTTAAAAGTCCAAATTTCTAGCTTCTCTTGGAAAATGGGGAGGAATATTTGGCAACAGCAGCCCACATTCCCACACAGCAGCAACCATGTCAGACGACAGTATCTGTATTCCCCATTTTGCTACAGTCCTTGCTTAATCCTCTTGCTCATTCATGTCTCCTGCCTGGCCCTTGGAGGCATCAGAGTCTGCGGCCTGGCCCAGACGTCCAGTCTATAGTGACCTCACATTTTCTATCTGATGTAGCTACACGCCCAGCCTTGAGGCTTCTACCCTAATTCCACAGCAGACCCATCTTAACAGTTGGCCCATGAAGATGTATTCACCTGTAGGCCAGGAGTGTGGAAGTCAGGGTTTCTGTCTGCAGAGTTTTGGTTTGTGACCGAAAAGTTGCCAGCCATATTTCATTTTCATAAACTGAATCCAAAGCCCTCTTGAGGGATAACCCATCAGATACTTCCTGATCAAGGGCAAGGGTAAGTCCCTTCTGGATCAGGCCAGAACACCCAAGTGGAGGACAGTCCCGGTCTAGGCCAGGCTGGACCAGGAAGGGCAGGGAAGAAAGCAGCTTTCCTAGCTATGGCCATGAGATGACCAGGGGAGCTGGGTACTGTTAGCAGCTTTTATAGATGTCTAGGAGGTATCACTCACAGTGTGAAGGGCCCCATCTGCATTTGTGCAGTGCACAATCTGCCCGACTGTACATGTTGGCCTCGGGACTGTCAAGAGAAGGGAAGAAATAAATGTAGATGGTGAGGCAGCTGCATTCAGAAGTGATTCTATCACTTTGTCTCTAAGGCTGCAGGGATCAAGGGTGGGAGGCAGAGGGTGAGGAGCCAAGACCTTGTTGGCCAGAGGATAGAAGCTGGAGAAACAGATAAGAGGCCTGGCCTCAGAGGGCCCCACGCCGCACATGTGCAAACGCCCATGAGATGACAGGAAGAGCCAGGGCTAGTCCCAAGAAGCAGGGCTGGCCATCAGTATACACAGGACCCTTGGTTAACAGAGATGACCATCCTGTACACACACACACACACACACACACACACACTTCAGTCATTAGCAGAGTTATCTGCCCCATTGTACACACCCACAAAACATTATACAAACCCACAAAACCACAACATGTACAAAAAGCATGGACGTGTGCAGTTTTTGTCCTGTTGCACGTGCATATGAGTGTGTCCATACACACCATCACAGTGGTTGTTGGTAAGAGCAGCTAATCACACAGGTATGTTTAACGAACTCTTCAAAGCACCCAAAGTCCTTTTTGACTAAGCTACTTGCAGGAGTCCAGCACAGCACCAAGTAACACGGAAGGAGAGAAAAGTAATCAGCAAAGAAAACCAGAAACTACGGCCAGCCGCAGAGTGTTGGCCAGCAGTGCCCCCTACTGGTAGGAGGGGCATTTGCACTTTGCTCGAAGACGGTGAAACCTGAGACACTGCTTCTCAGGCACCTCTTCTTTTATTTTTTAAAAATTACTTTGTTTCAATTTTGGCTGCACCAGGTCTTCTCTAGTTGTGGAGAGTGGGGGATACTCTCTAGTTGTGATGCGCCGGCTTCTTATCGTGGTGGCTCCTCTTGTTGCAGAGCACAGGCTCTAGGGCCTGCAAGCTCAGTAGCTGCAGCCCGCAGGCTTCAGAGCACAGGCTCAATAGTTCCGGTGCATGGGTTTAGATGACCCACAGCATGTGGGATCTTCCCAGACCAAGGATCGAACCTGTGTCCCCTTCATTGGCAGGCAGATTCTCAACCACTGGACCACCAGGGAAGTCCTCAGGCACCCCTTCTAAGGAACATAGGATGCCATTCTCCGTCCTCTCCCCGCCTCCCTCCTCTCACCTAGCCAGGTGAGACCCTGGCATCCTCAGAGTTGCAGCACAGCATGAGAGAACGAACATTCAGGGCCTTGCACACCCCCCTGGAGAGCACTATCCACCAGCAATAGGGATGGCAAAACAGGTTTGTCATCTTTCACGTCAACTCCAGCTCACCAGAGGTGGCTGACTAGACTGCTGTGTTGAGAAGGCTTCTGAAGCCAGGTCTGCGCTTAGCGCTGAAGGGTATCCTTCTACTGTGGCACAGTGCCAGCAACCGTGGCAGTAAGCACCACTTGCCGTTCCCTAAATCTCCAGATTTCTCCTGATCCACAATTCCAGCATGAAGGTATATATGTCTGTGACCCTCTCACAACCACAAGAAAACTGTCATTCCAGCTTTCACCTGAGTTTTATCTTACTTGATCAGTAACTTCTGAGCCAGCTGAATTCTCCCTGGAATCCTCTTTGTGAAGAGCTATTTCTTGCTTCCATGACAGCATATGAATGACTTGTTAGATCGGGGTCCTTAAGTCAACAGGGGGCACTTCACTTTATCCCAAACTAATATTTACCTAAGACCCATCTAACTACCAGCACTTATCACTTCTCAAGAAACTCCTCAGGGGCACTTATGAGCTGAGAACCACACGGCTGTGCTGAGCAGATACTAGCCAGCCAGCTGGACTCAGCTTTAGCCAGGGGTCCTGTTCCCTGCCTCTCACCCAGCACTCAAATCATATGTGTGCATCGAAATTCCAAATTACTATGTGCCATGGCACTTGAAAACAGACCTTGAAATCTTCAGTCCTCAGATGCTAAGGGCCTACTGTGTTTAGCATCAAGATTCTCAATGCCTACAACCCTTGATGATGCCCGCAGATGGGCACAGAACCCACTCCTGCTGCCCCCCTCTGCAACCTAGCCAGCCTCTACCTCCGAATGCTTAGGTGGATGTAAGCTGGTCTCTCCCATGAGTAGTATGCCAGGAATGTTTACCTTAACCCAGGGGTCAGCAAACTCTTTCCACAAAGATCCAGAGGAAAATTTTCAGCTCCTTGGTTTCTGTTGAAGCAATTCAACTCTCTTGCTGTAGTTCAAATGCTGAAGACATATGTAAACAAATGGGCATGGCTATATTCCAATAAAATTTCTTTACAAAAACAGGTGGTAGGTGGAGAAAGAAATGGCAACCCATTTCCACTGTTCTTGCCTAGGAAATCTCATGGACAGAGGATCCTAGCGGGTTACAGTCCATGGGGTGATAAAAAAGAGTCAGACATGACTGAGGGGAGAAAATAATCCCAGGAAAGTTGAGGCACTTGCCAAAGGCCCCCCTGGAGCCTGGAGCCACAACTACTGAAGCCTGCACACACCCTAGAGCCTCTGCTCCGCAACAAGAGAAGCCACCACAAGGAGAAGTCCGCACACCACAACTAAAAAGTAGCCCCTGCTTGCCGCAACTAGAAAAAGCCTATGCAGGAGTCAAGACCCTGCACAGCCAGACATAAGAAAAAATCATTACAAGGAAAAACAGGTGGGCTAGATTTGGCCCAAGGTGCCCCAGTTTGCCAAACCCAGCATCAGCCCAAACATATGGAGTTCCACGGAACATGGGGGTGTCTGGAGGTGCTTCAGAAAGTCGGCAAATGTTTGATTCTAGCTTAAATTCTTCTTCGCTGTTTGGGAAGCTGCAACAAAGATGTACCCACTCGAGTCTATTGTGTCATTTTGCCAGGCAGGGAGTCAATATGTTCAACAGACTGTCCAGTGTTAAGAAGCATCACATCTAAGCACGCGGATGGGCCATTTGGCAGAAGAGTTAAGAGCCTGATTCCCAGCATCAGACAGACATGAGTTTGAGTTCTCCTGCTGCCACTTCCCAGCTGTGTGACTTTGGACAACTCACTTTACCTCTCTAAGCCAGCAGAGCCGGGAGACCACCAGAATGGACACTGGCCACCCATCATGCTGGCACAGGCTCCCACAGCCCCTTTTTGCTGAAACGTGAGAAGATAGAGGGGCCAGGGCAGCTGAGGCAACGGGGAGGGGCCACTCAGGGGCTCAGGACAATGCTGTTTATAACTGTTACGGAGGCATTTCAGTACTATAAGCACCAGTTTGGCTGGACTGGCTCACACCAGTTGGATATCATTATAATGCTGAACCCACCTTGGATTTAGACTTTCTGATTTCAGCTTCTCTGGCATCTTCTGCTACATCCCCGTCGCTCTGACTGGGTTCTCAGAAAGCGGAGAGGACTGTCTTGCAGTGACCTTGGAAGTCTCAGTGCGTTGTAACAGGGCTTCTGTTTTAATCAAGTGGCAGTTTCCACTGGGTCTGGGACTTGGTTGGTAAGTATTTCCTGGGACATGTTCTGCAGGAGTGCCATGCTTTTGGTTAGAAGCTGTGTCCTCTCTGCTCCATCGCTGTAGTCTCTGGCTGGGCCAGGGGCTCTGGTGCTTGTATGGCTTTTTAATTTGTCTCAGTTCGTTCAGTCGCTCAGTCGTGTCTGACTCTTTGCGACCCCACGGACTGCAGCACACCAGGCTTCCCTGCCCATCACCAACTCCCAGAGCTTGCTCAAATATATATCCATCGTGTCAGTGACGCCATCCAACCATCTCATCCTCTGTTGTCCCCTTCTACTTCTGCCTTCAATTTTGCCCAGCATCAGGGTCTTTTTCAATGAGTCAGCTCTTTGCATAAGGTAGCCAAAGTATTAGAGTTTCAGCTTCAGTATCAGTTCTTCCAATGAATATAGAGGGTTGATTTCCTTTAGGATGGATTGGTTGGATCTCCTTGCAGTCCAAGGGACTCTCAAGAATCTTCTCCAACACCACAGTACAAAAGCATCAATTCTTCGGCGCTCAGCTTTCTTTATGGTCCAACTCTCACATCCATACATGACCACTGGAAAAACCATAGCTTTGGCTAGATGGACCGTTGTTGGCAAAGTAATGTCCCTGCTTTTTAATATGCTGTCTAGGTCGGTTATGGAGAAGGCAATGGCACCCCACTCCAGTACTCTTGCCTGGAAATCCCATGGACGGAGGAGCCTGGTAGGCTGCAGTCCATGGGGTCGCTACTAGTTGGACACGACTGAGCGACTTCACTTTCACTTTTCACTTTCATGCACTGGAGAAGGAAATGGCAACCCACTCCAGTGTTCTTGCCTGGAGAATCCCAGAGACAGGGAAGCCTGATGGGCTGCCGTCTATGGGGTCGCACAGAGTCGGACATGACTGAAGTGACTTAGCAGCAGCCGCAGTAGGTCAGTCATAGCTTTTCTTCCAAGGAGCAAACGTCTTTTAATTTCATGGCTGCAATCACCATCTGCAGTGATTTTGGAGCCCAAGAAAATAAAGTCTGTCACTGTTTCCATTGTTTCCCCATTTATTTGCCATGAAGTGATGGGACCGGACGCCATTTTTGGAATGGGACTGGATTTTCGTTTTGAATCTTGAGTTTTAAGCCAGCTTTTTTCACTCTCCTTTTTCACGTTCACTTTTAATTGCCTGCTGACACAATAAACAATCTTCTCTCCAGTACACCTCCTCACCACTTGAAACAATCAGAAGGTGTGTCTGGCAGCTGCTTCAGCCTGCCCCTAGGACATCTGGCCTTTTATTGCAGCCACTGAAAGCTCTTTTCCAGGCCTGAAATGCTCATTTATGGTTTCAATTATAGAATTTGGACCCTCCTGTCTCTCATTGCCCAGGGCTATCCAAGTCTATTAACAGTGCTCAGTGAAATAGATAGCTTTTAATGCACCTTATCTGGCTGCTTTCCACATCATATCTTCCTGCTTCCCTGGAAGAATCAGCCCTGTAATCACGAGGCCCTAGAGCCAGGACCTCTTGGTCTCAGAGTCCCTGGGGTGTATCTTAATTAAGTGACATCTGGTGCTGCCCTCGAAGTGCACGTGTCCACCCTGGTCACTCAGCCTAGTCCAAGCAGTGAGCCTCAGTTGTGCCCAGCCTCTCAGGCTTCTTTCGGCTACCGGCTGGCTCTGAGAACCCCGGAGGCTCATCCAAGTGGTGATTCTGACCCCAGAGGGAGGCGAGGCAGAAGGCCTTGGTGTTGTCTGGCCAAGAGCAAGGGTGACAGGCTGAGCTCCTTCCCTCACTTCATCTCCTCGAGGTTGTCCTCAGGCCTCGCAGTATCTCTGGCTGGGTTGAGCTTTGGCAGAGGAAAGAGCTCCCAACCAGGTCCTCTGACCGGAGGCCTGGAAGGATCCTGGCTGCGGCTGGGAATGACCTTGTGCAAGGACACCTTTATCACTTGCCCATTCCCCGATAAGGCGTCAGCAGAGCTGCCTCAGCACCCCTCCACTCCCCATCTGCGGCACAGCCTTACCCTTCCTCCCCACAGACTCCTGGCTGCTCCAGCACTGAGAGGGACAGCCGAGCCCAGGACTCTTCTCACACAAACTGCTGCTCATTTCCAGAGCCAGCTCAGTCTTCTCACTTTGTTCTCCCTCCTGGGTTATTTTTCTGACTCTGCTACTATGCCCTACACTGCCCAGAACCTGGGCATTCAGACCCTGGGCTGAGTCCTCAAAAGGACAAAAGACAGGCTCCACATTGCCCATCACTCCTTTCCCTGCCCCCAGAAGCATTCCAGCTCCCCTGCACACACCTCCAATAACACCTTTGGCTTGCCTCATAAAGTGGTTGCTCACAGCTGGGATTCCCCCTGGGGAGCTAGACAATCAGTCCCCGCCACTGATGTCTGCTTGCCCCTTTGGATCTTCCTGTGGGATTCATCATTGGCGCTCCCACCTTCTCTCCAGAGAGAGCCAGGCTTGTCAGCAAAGGAAGAGGCTGATTCATCAAGCAATGAGAGTTCTCCCCTGCAAGTGGTGACAAAGGTGCTGCAGGGGCTCCGGCAAGTTCACCAGTCACCCCACCCTGGAGCCCCTTGCACAGCATCTTTAGAGACAAAGAGTTCACCACCTCCACTCAGAATCCCATTGCTGGAGAAGCTTGCTAGTGCACATTTCAGCTCCTTCCTCACTAATCAGTCACAGCCTAAGCCAGACCTCTTCACACTTTCTACATCACCCCAGGCAGGCCTTCCCTCGGGCTAATCCTGGATGACCTCCCTCTTCAGTCACTGAACTTTCTTCCTTGCATTTGAGCTCACAATGGTAAACACCAATTCTCCACTTCTTCCTCCACCAACAGGGCTGCTTGGCAGCAGAGCAGGGTACAATCACTGAGGGAGTAAGGGCTGAGATGAGAGAGCTGGCAGGGAGGAACAAATTAAATTTGGCTAGAAAACAAAAGCAAAGGAAGCACTGATCAGGCAGTGCCCCCTGCTGGCCATAAGATAGTTTGCATGCAGGTTAAATTCACTCCTTCCACAAATTCTTGCACCTGCCTGCGGACCCTTGATGACTCACGGGATTGCAGGAAGCAGACAGGTCATCTAGTCCAGTGGTTCCCAAATGTGTAAAACTGTAGGGAAGTGGCTGTGGTTGACTGTGCATCTTGCCCATTTGACAAAGGCCTCTGGGCTGAGGAGCCAGCAGGGGCTGAAATCCAGCCTATGTCTGCTAACCAAGCTGTGTACCCCAGTGTGGTCTGGGGCAGTTCACAGGAACGGTCCTCTTTTCATAATTCATTCCAAAGACCTCATCCTTCTATAACTTGTATGAAAGCGCCATGTATATCAAGAGCAGTCCTGGCACACAATGCTCCCTTCGAAGAGCACAATCTCATAAAAACCAAGCTTCTTCAGCTAAAGGAGAGTTTGAAGACCACCTAGAAGATGGGGAAACGGACTCATCAAGCAGTGAGCATTCTCCCCCAGGAAGTGGTGACAAAGCGGCTGCAGGGGCTCCTGCAAGGACGGAGTGTTCACCAGCGCACCTCAGGGGGAGGTCACCTCATCCTAGAGTCCCTTGCAAGGGAACTTAAAGTCATACACTTAATTTGCCAAAACAGAGCTTAGAAGCCAGATCCCATCTCTTTGTACTACACTGAGCTAGTTTCAGAAGCTCCCGTTGAGGCATCCTGGCTGCTCTGACTCTCCCACCCTCAGTCTCATCAACTTCCCTCTGAAATTCAGCTACTCTGCAGTCTTACTTTCTGAGCCAGGATCATGGCACAGTGTTTGCCTAAAAGGAGGGCTGGTGAGGATGCTGGCCCTGTCTGCAGTTTCCTACAGGTACCTCACTCCCAGGGATGAGGGCAGACATGCAGAAGAGCAGAGAGGTGAGGAACCAGAAGGGTCCATCGGGTGACGTGTATGACAGGGAACCATGCCTGTGAGTCAGCGAGGCTGCTGGCTCAGCTACTGCGCAGGGGGGGCCTGCTTCGCAGGTGAGGTCCGCCGGGCTGTCTGAGCCACGCCGTAAGGCACATGAGCGGCCACTGTGCCCATCTCCTGAGCCCCGGCCACGTGGAACATCTGGTCGTCAAAGAAGATATGCGGGCGGATCTTCTCCAGAAGGGGGCCCTTGGGTGCTCCTGCAAGGAACAGGGCCTCATCCGTCTCTAGGCCCCAGCTGCGCAGGGTCTTGAGAGCCCGGGCCCCCGAGCTGGCTGCACTGCGCGCTGTCACCAAGTAGGTGGAATCGGACACTCCAGTCGCAGGCCCTTGGAGTAGAACTTCTTCTGCAGTCTCCCCAGTGCCTCCAGGAAGCCCTTTAAGGGGCCCTACAAGAAGGCAAAGGAACACTGTGAGCTTACCCATCTTCCAGACACTTGCCCCCTCACCAGCTGGGCTCCTCCCTACAGCACTAAGATCTTGCTGTTGGTGGTTGGAGTGTTTTGCAGGATCCCTATTAATCTCTCAGTTCTGCTCTGCCTGCTCGGGCCTCTGTGTGCATCAGTTGGGTTGTAGGTACCCACGGCATTCTAGGTGTCCACACTGCTGTGACTGAAGAAACATACCTGGGCCCCCGCTACTATAGCAGCGCACCAGGTATATGGGTGTCTGTCCTACAGCTGGGGCAAGGATAGGGTGAGATAGTGTGGCTTTTGTGCTCATCAGCAGGGAGGAGATTAAAAATATTTAGTAACTGTGGCATGGGCACCCTTCAAACAGAATGGATTCTAGTTGCAGACTACTGGGATAGACAGACCAGTGTGTCACTGCCCGGTATTGACCCTGCTCCTAGGGCACATGGGTGGCTCACAGGGTCGTGCTCCAGTTTCATAGGGTCAGGGAAAGGATCTGCTTCTAATTTTGGAGACCCCCTCAGTTGCTGGGTGACCTGGGGAAAGCAGAGGTCTCCTGGGGCTCTGCCTCCCACTTAGTGTAAAAAACAAACAAACAAACAAAAAAACTGTCCTGCTCTGGATTCCTAAGGATTTAGGAAGGAACCAACAAGAAAGGAAGTGAAATGAATACTCAAGGGTCATAGCTAAAGCCCGCTGAGCTCTTGGAGAGAGGGACTTTGGGGTTATTAAGCACCCAGATTTTTGTTAAAAGCATAGACAGGAGCTCCCCATGCGCTGGAGAATCCCAGTAGTTCCAACCCCAGGGAATTTCCATCAGCTCTAGGTCGTGTTCTGCTCTCGGGGAGCCTCTGAGTAGTTTGAGGGTGAGTGAGGATCTCCGAGCCCCTGGCCAATGGATGGAAGACAGAAACGAGAAGGGCTGGTACGGCCCAGGGCAGATGGGCTGCCCCAGACCCCACGCCACCTGGATCTACCTGCCCCGAGGAGGGACGTTTGTCCAGCTCTTCCTTTCCTCCAGTGAGGGAATCGGGGGCTTCTTGAGAGGACGGGACCCCGCTCAGAGAGGTGGGGGAATCTCAGAGAGGGAAGGGCAGCTTCAGAGAGAGAGGGTGAGGCATTCAGAGAGGGATGGGGACTTCAGAGAAGGGATGGAGACCCAGAAGAAGATAGAGGCCTTCAGAGAGGGGATGGGAATTTAGCAGGAGGATGGGGGCTCCAGGGAAGGGATGGAGACCTCATAAAGGAGCTGCAAAGAGGCATGGGCTTCAGAGAGCAGCTTCAAGAGAGAATGGGGGTTTCAAAGAGGGGTTAGGAATGTCATGAGAGGGGTGGGGGCTCAGAGAAGAGGTAGAAGCTCACTGAAGGGGAGCCAGGGGTCAAGGTGAGAGAAAGGAGCGCTGGAGGCCTGGGGCGGGGCCCTGGCTGGATTCCGGGCTGAGCTCGGGGTTTGGCTCTGGGCTGGAGGTTCCAGCCAAGGGCAGGTTCTGGGGAGCTTCCTTACTCCACCCAGGGGTTCTGAGGAGTGTGGGGAGCACCTGGGCCAAAGGCTTGTTCTCATGGGCCTTCTCATGCTCAAAGAACCTGTCCAGCCCATGGGCCTTCACGATGCGCTCTGACTCGTCCGAGAAAAGCACAGCGTCTCCATCGAAGGCCACGCGCAGCTGACTCTGAGACACAGCCACATCCCTGCTGGGGCTGAAGATGGTGGCCGCTGCGATCCCTGCATGGAGAGAGGCAAGACTGTTCCCCCTCGTCTAGGTAACAGGCGCCCCGACACCTGCCTCAGCTGCCTGGGGGGCCAGGAGAGGGCTATCTCACCTATCCTTGCCCCATCTGCCTCACCCAGGACTCAGGGCCCAGCAAAGGAGAAACAATATTCAGAACGTTACAAAACAGGCCAGTAAGAGTGGACAGTGGAGGGAGTTTCCTGTCGTCCAGTGGTTAAGACTCCGCGCTTCCAATGTAAGGGACGCAGGTTTGATCCTCAGTGAAGGAACTAAGATCCCACATGCTACATGAAAAAAAAAAAGAATTGACAGTGGCTTTATCTCTGAGTAGGGCTCTGAGGACCCCCACCTAAGCCAGGGTTTCCCCTTTAGTTGCTGCTTTGAGGGAAGGTCGTGGTGGGGAGGGGCTCCCAGCAAACAGGAGGGCACTTGGAAGGCACAGGGCAGGAGCTATTAATCTTTATCAATCAGTATGGGGCCTTTCGATACTTTAGCAAGGCCAGACTAGTATAGACAGTTGAACATCAGTCCTGAGTAGAAGGCAGGGCCCCCCAAGCCACCACTGTCCTTCCTGGGGCTCCTCACAGGCCTGTCATAGAGACCTACAGGAAGGACCCCTGACCCTGGCTGGGCCTCAGTTACTCTCTTACTATTGGTTCCTGCAAGTCCCTCACACTCTCTAGACCCAGATAAAATTAAGGATGCTTCAGCTCTGTCCAGGGATCCCAGGCTTCAGTCTGGGGTGGGGGCACTGTGGGCACCCCCTAGTCTGCAGCCAGGTACACCCTACTCCCTGATGGTTCAGATGGTAAACAATCTGCCTGCAACGCAAGAGACCTTGGTTTGATCCCTGGGTCAGGAAGACCCCTTGGAAAAGCAAATGGCAACCCATGCCAATATTCTTGCTTGGGAAATCCCATGGACAGAGGAGCCTGGCAGGCTACAATCCATAGGGTTGCAAGAATAGGACACGACTTGGCAGGTAAACCACCCCTACATGCCCTACTTAGGGCTGTCTGGTCTTTAAAGTTTCCCTGGGCTAAGCCGGGTGGTCATGGGAGGCAGCACTAATGGCGTGTGACTCTGTGTACAGACTCTGGACTTCTCCATGGGGTCCAGCATGCCTGTTGCGAACCCTAGCTCCAGACTAGAGCTCACTGGAGGACAGAGAGCAGTTTCAGGAGGCTGGAGACCTGGGCAGTGTGCTCAGCCCATCCTCGATTCTTTCCTCTCCAAAGGCCACGTCAGCCCTGCTCTTTGCGGATCTAGGGTCCTTAGGCCTGGGCAGAGGCAGAGCTTTGGGAGGAGTGAGCAATGCCAGCTTCACCTCACCTTCACTAAGCCTGAGGATGCTATAAGCAAGCTCAGGCCCTGGACATCAGGCCAGGTTCTTTCTCAGCTTTGCCAGTGCTAGAGCCAGGATGAACCAGAATCATCTGATCTTGAGCAGGTCCTCCCTCCTGATTATGCCCTGCTCCCCAGCCTGGGCTTAACTTAAAGACATATAGAGGGACTCAGGCAGGACAGTGCCAAGGTCCCAACCAGAAGTTGTGACATCTGTCTAGGAAAATGGGTTCTGCTTTGGGCTTAAAGAAAGCCTCTTGGAGCCCCAAGCAGCTCAGGTGAGTAGGCCTCAGCAGGGAGAGAGGCCAGGCTTCTAGGCAGGAGATGGCATTAGAGAAGAAGAGGTAAGTGAACACACTGTTGGCTGCAAAGGAAACTTATAGTTGCCAGAGGGGAAATATTGGCGGCAGAGGTAAATCAGAAGCTTGGGATGAACATACTCACACTACTATATATAAGACAGAGCGCCAACAAGGACCTACGGTATAGCACAGGGAACTCTATTCAATATTCTGTGATAACTATATGAGAAAAGAATGTAAAAAAAGAATGAATATATGTATAACTGATTCACTTTGCTCTACACTTTGCTGGAAATGTACTGATCTCCTTCCTCACTGGCCCAGAGAGGGACAGAGGCTACCCATGGTCACACAGGACTCAGAACTCCTACTGATCTGGAGGGTTTTTTTTAGAAGGGAATAGCTTTCTGGGCTGCAAAGAGGGTTCCCACAGAAACTGACGGCTGGGTGATGTGGATAAGTAAACGCACCCTTACCATGGCAGGGCAGGAGGTGGGAGAGGGAACTAGATGAGCAATGAGTGAATCAGATGGGACCTTGTTCTCAGGGTTTACAGGACAAGCCATAGGAATTAAGGGAGGTACTGCCCTTCCAGTTACCATGCAACCCCTAGCGCCTGCTCAGAGCTTTAGGACCAGGCTGCCCATCTCTGACACTGGCTCCCCACGCTCCTCTTTGCCAGGTCCCCCACACTCTCCTTCTCCAGCTTGACTTACCCTCATCAATGGCTTCCTGCACTTTCTCTGCATCAGCCGACAGGTAGAGGTTGGTGTGATAGGCCTTGAGGTAGCAGATGGGGCTGTTGCCACCCGTCATGCAGAACCTCTCGATGAACAGGTCTGGGGAGGAGGTAGAGAGGAGCCAGGTGATGTCTGGGTCAACCCTCAGCACCTCAGAGTGGTCCCTCCAATGGATGCCAATGGTTCTGAGTGGTGGGGGGCAGCAGAGTGATTCTCTGAGTGATTTTAGGCCAGCGTTCCCCCTCTTTGAGCTCCCCCCATCCTTCATCCACGAAATGGGGATGACCACATCTCTGAAGGGGCTGCCTGGCTCCCAGTAACATCCACTTGTCAGGGAACCACAGTGCTACAAAGGCAGGTCCCCAGCCATGTGGCTTGTGGTCGATCCTTCCTGATCATAGTTGACTGTATCGGGGTAGGCACCTGCCTCAAGCTGGGGCAGATTCTCTTCCAGCCTGGGCTGATAGTCACCGGGTACCCACGTCTGTGCAGGCTGTAAAACTTTGCTTGTCAGTCAACAGCTGCTGCTGTGAACCCACAGAGTTACCCCATCATTGCCCCAGCCCCTTACACAGGATGGTCTACCATGGAAGGGCACAACAGGGGTCTTTCAGGACCCTGCCTCAGTACCATGGGTGGTGTCCATCCTGATTCCTCGGAGCTTGTGTCACAAAGTGGGTAAATATTTTTAATATCACCCCTGCTTCCAACAGTTTGAAATTAGGATTAAAACAATGCCAACTGATTCTCTTGATTGCTGAAAATAAGGACTCATAAACTTGTAAATTTGGGCCATATTCAAGAAAAGCAAAGAAACATAGTTTGGAGAAAGAGAAAAAGAGACAACAAAGGAAAAAAAGAATGGATTTGCTGAGAGAAGCAGAATCAGGGCTGTTGTGGTCCAGAGAGAAAAAGAGCCCTGGAGAGATTACCAGTACTTGGATTCAGGCCCTTTGGGCTCAATTTTACTTCCTTCCCTGTGGTTCCAAATGGCACTCCAATAACCTAGTAAGAAATCATTCTCTTGAGCTAAGGCTGGCTCTAGAGGGTCCATTACTTTCAATCAAGACACAAAGTCCCTTCACTCTGACGACTGGACCTGCCTCCCCCAGCAGCCCTGTAAGACCTGTCAGCCCCACTGCAAAGAGAAACTGAGACACAGAGGCAGCAAATATCCAATTGGATTGCGAAAGTAGTGGGGCCTGTGCAAGGATGTGCTGGAGCTGGCTTGTACCAGCTTACAAGGGCCATATGTCATTCAGGGACTTTTGGAGCCAGTTAGATTGTTCAGTTATTGATAGCTTGACATCAGCCACGATGAGAGTATTAACACCCTGAAAATGGCAACGCTATGATCAGAGTTAGGGGAGGGGTTGTTTTGTTTTTTGAAAGAGCCTATTTACCAGAACCCCACGGGGCTTAAGATTCCAGGGCATACCTGCACCCTGCAGAGCTGTGATGCCAACCCTGGGTGTCCTCTAGGGATCATGTCATGGCCAAAGCTGTCATGCTCACCATAGTGGTTGATGCTGTTGATGAGACGGACACCCACTTGAGCGTGGTTGTTGGTCACCAGGACGATGTCGAAGAGGTCCTCGCTCTCAGGGTACAGCTCCCGCAGCCGCCTGTTCACAGCCTCCAGAGCCTGGACGGGAAAGTGCCTCCTAGGGCTCAGACTCCCCATGACTGATGCCTGGTGTTAGTAGCCAGGGTTGGGGATGTGGGGTGGGCTGGAATCCAGTGCTGGGAAGGGAGGGGAAGTCAGGTGCTGGGCTCGAGGTCAGACAGTGGACATGGACTATCACCTCCTAATCTCTGTCCTTGTATGGGTTGATTATTGCCCACTCAATAATGTAAATTATTAGATTTCAACGCCTCACTAAAAGGTGAGTGGACGTCGAAACTCACTCAGGTTCCACGCACTAAACTGGTTACCGGGAGTGGGGCTGTATTTGTTCAGGGGATGGGGAGGACTCTTCTTCCCACAGTGGCTGTCCCCTTGCCAAATATGCTCCTGTGGGGTAGCACTACCCAGAGGGGACCCTTTTCCTTTACTCAAACCCCTATGGGAGTGCTTTTCTTTTCTTTTTTTTAAATAAGAAGTAATTAAGATTTCTTTAAATAAATGAAAGCAAATTTGGTAGGTAATCATAAATACAAAATATAAAATAGTTCAATGTATTAGATCAAGGTAGTTTTTAGTTACATTATTATGTTCCTCTCTAAATAGTTAATCTGTAATAAAAGACAGTGTTCTTTGGGGGACTTCCCTGGTGGTCGAGTGGCTAAGACTCTGGGCTGCCAATGCAGGGGGCCCAGATTTGATCCCTGGACAGGAAACTAGATCCCACATGTGACAAGTAAGTGTTCGCATGTCACAGTTAAGACCCGGTGTAGTCAAATAAATAAAGATTAAAATAACAACAACAGTGTTCCTTGGATGACTACTATGTCTGAAATTATAACAAGATTTGCAGCAGAATATACTTTTTTATACATTCCTTTTTTCATGTTTTTTCTATTACGGTTTATCACAGGATATTGAATATAGTTCCCTGTGCTATATAGTAGGACCTTGTTTATCCATCCTAAATGTAATCTACCAACCCCAACTCCCATGGGAGGGCTTTCAGCTAATGCCCATGAAGGCTTTGTATGGCCAGTGGTGGGACTTCCCCTCACCTTCACGAAGGGGAAGGCTGGTCCAGGACTGAAGGGCTCGTTCTCGTGTTCCAGCTGGTAGCGCACGTATTCCTCCACACCCTGCTCCGTGTAGATCCGCTGCTCCTCGTCCATGCGAAACAGGGCTCGGGAGGACACAGCAATGGTGACGGCATTCTGGGGCTTGGGCTGCAGGGATGCAGGAGAAGGGCTCGACCCTCAGACTTCCCTGAGGCAGGTCTCATGTGCCAGCCTTTCTGGGAACGGGGCAGGGAGAGATCCCAGGTCCGGCCTCTGCCCTAAGGAGCCCAGTCTTGGGCAGGGACAGACCTAGATCAGAATCCCCTCCGTGAAGGACCCAGCTGGGGACTGGGGGGAGAGGACGGCTCCTCAAGGAGGAGGACAATCTGGTGGGAGGCACATGTCCTCGGGGAGTTTGCAGTCTAGCTGCCCAGCTTGACACGACAGAAAAATGAATTCAGTGTAAGCAGCCAAAGTGTGACTGATGCTGAAGATGGTCTTCAGAAGGTTCCCGTTATAAAATGGGAGCTACATGCCCCCGGGAAGAAATGGCACCCAGAAGCATGACAGTTATAGAAGAAAATCTGTCTCCAGCCAAAATCTTTCTCCTGAGCTCCAGACTGTTATTTCTAACTGCCCAGTTGACTAACAAACACTCAAACTCATCACGCCCAAGGCTGAATTCCCAAGGACAGCAATCTGTCCACCCTCAAGCCTCACCCCGTGCTCCGCACCACCAACCACTCATCCCCCAGCCCAGAGCACAGAAGTCAACCTCAAGTCTTCCCTCTTCCTCTGCTCCCTTCCCCCTTCAATCAGTCACCAAAACCTATCCACTCTACTAGAATCCATCCACTTCTTCCTGTCTTCCCTACCATGGGCCAGCCATCACCATCTCTTATTCCATCCAATATGTGGTCCATATTGTTGTCAGGGGATTTTTCTCAAATTCAGATCTGATCATGCCCACCCCCTTCAGTAGTGCCCTCTGTGTGGTTGAGAACCTGCCTGCCAATGCAGAAGACATAAGAGGCACAGGTTCCATCCCTGGGTTGGGAAGATCCCCTGGGGGAGGGCATGGCAACCCGCTCCAATATTCTTGCCTGGAGAACCCCATGGACAGAGGAGCCTGGTGGGCTACAGTCCACAGAGTCGCAAACAGTCAGACACAAGTGAAGTGACCTAGCACACATGCGCCCACTGTCATCAAATTCTTCTCACACTCTGATCAGCAGACTTGAGGATGGAGTAGGAAGCCCTTCATGACAGCTCCTACCTCCGTCTCCTCTCTTACCTTCTCATTACCCTGCTTTGCTCTATCTGACCTTTCTCATGTCTGAGTACATCTTCCGCAACCCTTTCTCTGAACTTTTACACTGGATGTTTCCTTTGCCTGATTTGCTCTTTCCCTGACTCCCCATCCAGCCAGCTTCTACTCAACCCTCAGGTCTCAAACTACATGTCATCTTTACAAAACTGTCCCTTATCCCTAGTAATGGGCTTGCTACATTTCTTATCAATTTCCTTTTTAGTAAATTTAGTAATTTTTTTCCTTTTAGTATAATTCATTGATGTAGATGCTTGACACTAAGGAAATGCTGAATCTCTTGGACTTTGGTAGTCTGTCCAATCTGCCAGTCACTCAGCCCACAGTTGGAATGAATTTCAAAACACCGTGTGGAACCGTTTGAATCTTTCTGCTCTGCTGTAATATTTTCAATAAACTTCTGATAACAGTGATATATATGCATATATGTTAGTATACATAATTGCTTATTTGTTGTTGTTGTTTAGTCGTTAGGTCATGTCTGACTCTTTTGCGACCCCAAGGACTGTAATCCACAAGACTCCTGTGTCCATGGGATTTCCCAGGCAAGAATACTGGAGTGGGTTACCATTTCCTACTCGAGGGGCTCTTCCTGACCCCAGGGACCAAACCAGAGTTTCTTGCATTGGCAGGTGGATTCTTTACCACTGAGCCACCAGGGAAGCGCAGTTGCTTATTTAACTATTTCCATTTCTAAGCAGAGTTCTAGAAGCAGGAACCATTGCTTAAGTTCTGAGGGAGCAAGAACCAGAGTTATCTTGTTCATTTATTGTATCTCTAGTCCTCCAAACTGTGCTTAGCATATAGTGTAATGTAATGTAAATGTAAAGTCACTCAGTCGTGTCCGACTCTTTGTGACCCCATGGACTGCAGCCCACCAGGCTCCTCAGTCCATGAGATTCTCCAAGCAAGAATACTGGAGTGGTTTGCCATTTCCTTCTCCAGGGGACCTTCCCGACCCAGGATCGAACCCGGGTCTCCAGCATTGGAGGCAGACGCTTTAACCTCTGAGCCACCAGGGAAGTCACTTAGCATATAGTAGGTGCTCAATAAATATTTATAGTCTCTGAACTTTTAAGCAATTTATTTTAATGAAAGACAGTATTTGCCATAACAAATTTAACATGAACCAGAAACTCCATTGCAGTGCCCTTATCTGTTCAAATTGCTTGAAATATAGTAGGTGCTCAGAAAATACTGCTTGAGTTGATGCAGATTTGACAAACATTTATTGTTTCTTTGTGCCCAGCACCTGGGCTCTGCCTGAGGATGGTCCTGGTAGAGACTCGGCTCCTGGCCTGAGAGTCAGAAGCTGGTGCGAGAGAAAGATGGGTAAACAGAGGTGCAAAAGGGCCTGAAATGAATGCTAGAACCAGGTGAAAGCAAGGTTCAGAGAGGTGGTGTCTCAGCAGAGCCTTGAAGGAGGAGTGGGGTGAAGGAAGGCACAAGGAGCTGTGAACACACGCTGTGCCTTCACAAAGGTGAGCAGAGCCCTGTGCAGGGGGGCAGAGTATAACTGAGCCCAGAAGAGTAGGCAGGTGCCAGATGCCAGAAGGCCTTCTGTCAGGGGCCCATGAGGGTCTCAGAACTCCTTCAGTACCTCCCGTGGAATAGGGAGAGGGGAATGCCACCACAGGCAGCAGCTGGACCCTGCATAATCCCTGGGGAGGATGAGAATGCAGGTCCCCAAGGGACTCACAGTTATCTGGAGAGTCTCACCATATCTCTGTGACCTGAGCAATCCTGGGACCATGGTTCCCATTTGACAGATGAAGAAGCAGGGACTCAGCTGGGGGCAAGGCTCATAAACGGACCTTGCACTGTGGCCTGCTCCTAGAGACCCTGGCAGCCACGCTGTCAATCCCATCTTCTCTCTGGAGTCAAGCCTGGATCCCCATCAGCTGACAACACTGAGTGACCGTATGACAGGCCCTGTGCAGGGGACCATACAGACGTCACCCCCGCCCCCAGGGAGCTCGTGATCTGACCCAAGGCAGAGGTCCGTGCCCCCTTTAGAGGAACAGTGTCCAATAGGCCTCTCTGTGAAAATGGAAATGTCCAGCGCCGTCCGTGGGGCTGTATGTGGCTAGGGAGCCACTCGAAATGCCGCCAGTGAGGAGGAGGAACTGAATTTTTAATTGCATGTAATTTTAATCAGTTTAAACTTAAGTAGCCATAGTGGCTAATGAAGCTGTAGAACCTCAAAGTAGGAACAGAAGACCAGAGTCCCCAGACTCATGAGGCAGATCTCAGTTTGCATTTGACTTTTACCCCAGTCAAGACAGTGTGTGGGGCCAGCAGGGCGAGTCTAAGGTGTTGGCAGGACAGGTGACCGTCGTCTGGGGCTCAGCCTAGTAACTCTGTCAGCTGCCAGCCATCCCCAGTGTCTGTGTGTGTCCTTGGGCTGGGTACCTCTCAACTCCCTTAGCCACTGTGAGCCTTCAAGGAAGGAAGGTAAAAGTTAAAGAAAAGGGGTAATAGAGGGATGGCCTGGGACGGTAAGGGTACAGTTGGGCGGGTGGGGAGACTTGCTGTCATAAGCCCAGGAGGTCTACTGGCCTACAAGGCAGGAGCTGAGCTTGCCTCGCCCCGCTGGACTTACTGCCCCAGGGACAGGCCCATCACCCCTTCAAGGACAGAGAGCCAGCTGCCCTCCCAGCCCCTTCAGGCAGGTTCCCAAGCCGCTGCTCCAGCCCAGGCAGCCAGCCAAGGTCTCGCTCCTCACTTTCTGTCCCACAGTCCCTGCCAAACTGCTGTGTTCTGGGTCTTCTCCGGCTGACCTGCCCAGATCCCATCGCATCCCACCTCTGGCCATTGCAAGAAAAAGATCCCAGCTGCCTCAGTCCCAGGAGTCTCCACTTCCTTCTTTGACAGATGGGGAAAGAGGCCTAGAGACGGGCGGACTATTACTCGAGGTCATCCAGCAAAGCCACGGCAGAGCCAGGATAAGATGCTAAGCCTCTGGCCTCTGTCCACGCAGCAACACCACCCCCCTCTACTCCCCTCCTCATCACTCCTGGAAGACCCCAACCCCTGCTACATCCACTGTCCTGGATGCTTCCCTAACCCCTGCCCTCCCTCTCCAGATCTGGGGGAACTGGTGAGGGGCACCATGCCTTCAGATAGAGGTTTCTAAGGGTAGGACTCTTTACCCCCAAAATGGAGAGTCCCAGGATGGTACCCTGCTCTCCTGCTTAGCCTGCTCTGACTCTGTACAAGTGAGGAGGAGTCTCAGGGCCTAGAGGGCCTTAGCTGCTGTGGGAAATTCAGATCCCAGCTGGGAGAGAGGAACAGCCTGTCCGGGCTCCAGGTAGAGCTGAAAGAACAGGGGAAAGGGGCTGCTCAGAGCTGGGGAGAATCCAAGCACCTAGAGATGTCCTTGGACCTCGCTGCAGAGGGAGGCCACCCTGTCAAATGCCATCAGGTGTACCTAGGAGCAGTTCCTCCAGAAATCAGGAAGAAGTCCAGACACCGGACTGAACCGTGAATCAGAAAGACCCTCTACGCCAGATCAAGGTCTCAGTTTAGGAGCTCTGGACTCCATGAAGCCAGGTCCCTCCAGCTCTCTCTGTCTTTCACTGGAGTGGTGTTGGGAGACTGGCTGGTTACTCCTGCTTCAAGGACAAGGATTGAGGCACCATGCAGGGCAACCTGGCCCCACCTGCCTGCCCAAGGAGCTTGCATTGAGGCCCTGGGATTTTGCCTGTTGGGCCCAAGATAGGAACACGGTCACAGACTGCTGTTTCTAGAAGGACTTAGAGGCAGAACTGCTGGAGGAGAGAGGAACAAGACAGGTCTGGACTGAGGAAGTCCTCTGACCTCTTGAGGTGAGGGCCTCATATAAACCTTCAGTGTTAACTGTTTCACTCAGGAGCAAGGGGATGAGAATAAGTCTAGGCCAGACCAGCATGGGGCCCAGGAGGCCCAAAGCCCCCAAAATAGCCAGTCGGGGGATGGGTTCCCACAGGAAGGAGTAGGGGCCAGGAAGCCGCCAGTCTCCTTGCCTCCCAGAGAACAAGGCCCAGGGCCTACTGAGACGTCACAACTGAGGACGGGGCCTGCGCTCCGGGAGGAAATGGACTGGGGAGCCCCACTCACCACCCGAGTCTCCAGCCCCTTCTTTCCATCCCTCAGGCTGTGACATTAGTCCAGCTTCCTCCCCAGGCAGGAACCAGCCTCTTCACTGCTCTGCCTGTTACCAGGCACACCCTCTCCAAGCCATCCACAAATACAGCCTCATTTTAGCAAAGTGACCTTGCTAAAATGAAAATGAATCAAGTTAATCCCTTGTTGAAAAGTCCTGTGGTAGCTCCATAATGGTCTTCATACTTGTTTAAAAAGTAGGTTGACATTTGATGCAAATAAACTTTTTTTGGGGAGCCCCAATATGTAAACCATATAGTACCATATTTTATTGGTATAAATTCATACCATGAATTCAATAGGGCTCCCCTGATAGCTCAGTTGGTAAAGAATCTGCCTGCAATGCAGGAGGCCCCGGTTCAATTCCTGGGTCAGGAAGATCCCCTAGAGAAGGGATAGGCTACCCACTCCAGTGTTCTTGGGCTTCCCTGGTGGCTCAGCTGGTAAAGAATCCACCTGCAATGTGGGAGACCTGGGTTTGGAAGATCCCCTGGGGGAGAGAAAGGCTACCCACGCCAGTATTCTGGCCTGGAGAATTTTATGATACAGTCCATGGGGTCACAAAGAGGTGGATACGACTGAGCGACTTTCACTTTCACACACATGAATTCAAACGTATTATGTATTCAGATGTTTGTAGTATATTTATATTTAATGTCCACCAATGAATACAGGAGACCAGTGAGAATTTAAACCTCATCATCTAGTCAGTTTGTTTATGTTTCAATTTGCTGGTTTTTGCACAGCATTGAGAAAGTCCTGATTCATACCAATAAGTGGCTGCAAATGGTAAAAAGGCTTTTTTGTTTTGTTCTATTTTAAACTACAAGCCTCAGGAAACTCAACCACAGTTGTCAGCAATCTCACGATACTCTTCTGTTAAAACAGATCACCATAAAAGCTTTATTCGAGGTTTGCTAAAAGAGATAATCAACCCATAGCATAAGGTAACACACTGGCAGTCTCCAAGGTGCTAAAATGTCCAACAACATGTTTGAGTGAGCTGAGTTTTATCATATATTTTTACTTTTGTAAAACATAGTTTGAGGAAGAAAGAAAATGAATTGACTTCATCTGTGAGCAGACCCCCTGAAACATGGGTCTTCATGGAGCCTAATTTTAAGACCTCTAACCCCACTGAATAAGATCTGGACTTTTTAATGCGGCACTCAAGGCCCTCTGTGGGCCTCTGGCATCTTCCCAACTCCTCTCCTAGAGATCCTGCATTCTATTTTCTCACTCAGTTTCAAAGACATCAACCATGTGTCTTTTGCTCATCCTGTTTCCCTGTCTGGGAAAGTCCACCTACTCAGGCTTTAAGATCAGCTCAAACCAAGCCACCTCTACAGGACTTCCTGAGTTGGTGGTCACTGCCTCCCTTCTGCTCCCACTGCTAAGGTTTTCACCTGGGCATTCACCATATCTAGGGTCTCTGTGAGCTCCTGGGGCAGGGACTCAGCCTAATTCTTCTCTCAATCCGCACTGCTGAGCAGGACTGGAGGTGTAGCAGGGAATGACTGTTGACAAGGTGGGCATCATGGGAGGGGTCTTTGGAGGGAAGCTGCAGGGTGCTTTAAGGTCAGTTTGGAGCTCTTTGGAGGATGCTCTGAGCTAGCTTCCATCCTCCATCCCCTTCCCAAGCTCTGAGAGTGGGAAGTTGGAGTGAGCAAGGCCCAGGAACCAAGGGGAGACGAGACTCCTTCTCTCTGTGAGTCCTGGAGGGCTGAGGCGACCACCTAGGTAGCAGAAACGCTGATACCAGCGAGGGCTACCCTGTGAGGGGAGCAGAGCCTGGAGCTGGGGCACAGTCCAGCGCTGGGACCCCAGAGCCAGGGACGCAGAGCCCTAAGCTCAGAGCGCAGATTCCAGCGCAGCTCCCTTCTCTCAAAACCCAGGGAGCCGGGCACCCCGAGCCGGAGCCCGAGCCCTGTCGCAGGATGGCAGAAACCGGAGCGCACAGCAAGGAGCCGGGTTTACAGAGTCCGGTTACCTGAGCCCCGGCGCTTCTGCAGGCGCCGCTGACCAGCTTTGCCAACAAGTGCTGTTCCCCGTGCCCCTGGCTGGGCCGAGGCCCGGAGCTGGGCCCTGATGACAGCGTGGGGGAGGAGGATCCTGGCGTGGAACCGGAGTCCCGAGATAAAAAAACACCCGACCAGAGCTCTCAAAATAAAACGGAGCCTGTGCCAACGGCCTGGCATATGCTGGTGATGAGGAACTGCGTCCCTTTTCGGAGGGGCACCACGGGTTCCTCCCGAAGGGCTGGCGACCCCTCCTAGAGTGGCCCTCACCCTGCCCTGCCCCATACCCATGCCCTGGTCTTACCGATTTGGGTTTCTTCTGGGGCGCGAGGTTGTCATAGAAAGTCTTGGCTTCCTCCCAGTGCGGGGCCGCGGCGGTCTCTGCTCCCGGCCCGGGCTCGCGGGGCTCCCCAGGTTCCATGCTCAGCTCTGACCCGGCCTGACCGAAGTCGGCGGCTGCGGAGAGCGGAGCCGGCGGGACTGAGCTGCGGGAGGGAGGGAGGCGCGTCCCGGGCGTGAGAAGGGGGCGGGTAGCCGCGGGGACAGTGCGCGTGCGGGCCGGCAGGAGGGAGGGCAGTGCGCTGGGTGCTCAACCCGACCAGTCGGCAGCCGGTGTGTAGCTGCTGTTGCCGGTGGAGTTATATTTCGGGACACTGCGCTCTGCTTCCCCGACCGCCCCACGCCTAATGAGGGTTTAGACCCTTCGGCTCGCAGGACTGAGCCTGAAACCAGGCCTTCGGGCTGCTGAGGTTTCGGGCTTGCGAGGATCCTGTTCTTCGCAGGCGATCAACGGCACCGAAAGAAGGGGGAAGCCTGACTACTATT
Source organism: Aepyceros melampus (assembly GCA_006408695.1). Classification (NCBI taxonomy): domain Eukaryota; kingdom Metazoa; phylum Chordata; class Mammalia; order Artiodactyla; family Bovidae; genus Aepyceros; species Aepyceros melampus. Next base: position 182,418 of record SJXQ01003387.1, read on the forward strand.
TAAAAAAACAAAACAAAACAAAAAACCCAGGGTGGTGATCCACAAAGGAGAAAATTAAATTCTAGCCCCCTCCCCCCCAAATTAAAAAGCTATTCCCTCTCCCACCCACC